>MNCI01033306.1:47759-75245 GCA_015680685.1 Gnetum montanum
ATCTTTCTAAGGCCATGTCCAAGGGTTCATGTTGTGCTTGTTTCCATCCTTGGATTTGTTTCCTCAAGGCTGACACTCTTGCGTAGGTTTGATATTTTTCATTAAAAACTTCCACCATTGTTGACCAACATCATATTGAGTTTGGTTTTAATGATCGATACCATACTTTTGCTTGGTCAATGAGTGTCATGGGAAAGAGCTTAAGTTTTTGCCACCCGTTATCAATGTTGTTCCATGTGCAGGCATCGTAGAAGGCTTGTAAATGTTGATATGGATCTAAGTCATAGCCTCCTGAAAATTTGGGAAAGTAATTTAAATCGAGCTTGGGTAGATGGCTCTCTTTACGATGCCTACGTGAGATTCGAACGGCCTCCTATATTTGCATTAAGCTTATAATGGCCAGTGGGGGTTCATCGTCATCTTGTAAGTTATGCCTTCATGTGTTGGGATGATGTTGTTTTCGTTCATGTTTATAAGAAACTCCCACTTCAGGTTGTATACTCCAATCTTCATTGTCATATAGTTCATTGGTTCTCCAATGAACTTCCTCACTAAGTGTGGCGTTATTATCATCTTGTAGGAGAGGCATTGTTGTGTGTGAATTTATGTGACTTTTTATAACTACTTCTTTTTAAGAGATATATCGTTAAGTCCTTTACAGCGACCTTGTATGATATAACTAATCTAGATAACTAGCATCGTCCCCGGCAACGGTGCCAATGATGAGTGGCGAGATACCCCTACACTCAACCATATGAATACGAGCGTTCTCACGCGCGATCTGGTCGAACTCTGCAGACAGACTAGCTATGGCACCTAGATTGTTAACCTTAGGTTGCAGTTTGCTGTCTTCCCACCTGGACTAGTAATTATATTTGTCATATATGGTTTAGTCCAGAGTGAGGTGTATGATTCCTAATTCTAACGCTACTCCTGAAGGCAGTGGAAAATAATATTAACTAAGCTAAGCTAGGAGGAAAAGGGTAAGAGAATCTAATTTAGCCTAAGTGCGATGAGCAACGGATTCCCTGATCAACCGTACACATCTTGGACCTCATGCACAACTACCACTGGGATTACCAAGCACAGATCCTAGGTACACCACTGGGATACCAAGTAGTCACACTTAAATGCTCGTAATCAAGTCGTACTCGTTCCGCATTCTAGGAGTTTAAGGGTGAGAGAGAAAGCAGTAAATAACATTTAAATAAACAAACAAATAAACAAAGTGAATGCTGCAATGATGAAGTAATCTCGATCTTTATTGTCGATCATGTGCGTGTCCAAGTACGTCACACTCGAATAAAGAATGTCGTACAATTACATTCACCACACTACCGGTAGACACGGGAAAAATAATCTATCTCTGGAGGGATCAAACTGCCAAAGCTTCGCTACTCCTATTCTATCTATGTTAAACAAGGGAGAGCCGCATCTTATTTATAGATATTGCGGTGGACTGCGATATCGCGTATGCGATATCGCATCCCATCAGTTGCGATAGACCCTTGCATCAACAGGGCTGCGTCAATGGGGCCTAGTCGAAGCAACAAACTACGTTGAGAGGGCCCAGTTGACAACAAATCGTATCTCATCACATACAAAAGGATTCATAGCTTAAGTGAGTCAAGATTCATCTCAATCATATATTGGTTCCTATAAAACCCACTAGTTCTAGCTAGGGTTTTGGAATGTTTGATTGGCCTCCTTTGAGAAATAGTATCTATTTTAAGTCTCTCAAAAAATCAATGGCATATTTAGTAATTCAACAAAACAATGAACCCTTCAATATTCAAGGGATGCTAAATTAAATTTAGAAGTAATAAAGCTTGATGATAATTAAAAACACTAATATTTAGGCTTATAGAAAACACTATTAAATCAACAAATTTTGCCAATAGAAATGAATTTAAAAAAAAAAATTCAAAAAACCATAAGACTTAAAATTTGCACAAACATATACATTTCACAAATCTCTCAAGTTATGGATTCATGTCCATCATTTAATAGTTCATAAAATAACATAAGAGAAGAGGCTCTACTTAATGGTTTGTCTATTGAATTTGGCAAGATTGCATATTATTCCAAAAAAAAAAATGGCTAATAATGCGACCCTAGATGAGGTGTTGGAACTTGAAACTTTTTTTTTTAAAGCAATATTTACCCCTAAGATATATAGTCAAGTTAGAACTTTAGAAGTCAATGTTGCCCATGAGAATTAAACCTATGCCTTAAAATTTCCAAATCAAGAGTCTAACCACTAGGCTAAACCCTCCTTGTTAAAATTGCACGACAATTAAAAACTATTAATCCTAAAAAGGAATACAACATTCCCATTTTTTTTTTATCCAACCTCAAAAACTTGAATAATTTTTTATACAACCCTATTGTGATCAAATTTTTTGTTTAAGATAACGCAACCTAATATGCTTGGAATAGCTCGATTAACTATCTACTCATTAACCCTTTATCACCTTCAACCCTTTATCAATAAGTAACTTTAGCTCATTCTCTTAAGGCAAGCTAAAGAAATGGTTGCAAAATCAGTAAGTAACTTTAGCTCATTCTCTTAAGGCAAGCTAAAGAACTGGTTGCAAATTCAATTCACGTTTCTTTAACAAAAAAAGATGGAAACAAAAAGTGGTTGGAGTGGAGAGGAGGAACAGGAGGGGGACCAATAATTGACCACGAAAGCACCCACCACAGCAGCAACAACAATAAGAAGAAGAAATAGCGGTAGTAGTTTAATGGGCAAAACCCATCTATACACCTCATCCATCCATGGATTTGGGACCGACTGGTGGGCCCATGCACTGCCCTGCTCTGCCCTGCTCCCCATCCTTTTCTTGAGTATAACTCAAGAGCCCTCCCTGCATTGAATCATGTAACAAATTTAGCTATTTGTCTTCGCTGAATGCATATGTAAGATTGGGTTCTGGCAAAATCTCTGCCACTACCACCATTCTCTATTTCCTTCCCCATTTTTTTCCCAATTCCCCTTTCATTCCCAATCCCCATATTGGAAACCTTTTGCTTCTAAATCTATTCCCCAGTTCAAATTTTCCATACCCACAAACAGCTACTGTAAAGTTTTTGCCGGGATCATTATTATTGTTTTGAAAATCGTGTCTGATTTAGGGCCCAAATTCCGGGGAAGGAATTGACTGCACATGGAGATGAGCTTCTGTTGTTGCAGAGGCCTTTTCTGGCCTGACCGGCATTTTGATCCATTGGGTCTCTGGTAAATTTACCAATTTTAGCTACTGTTTTATTGTCTCCACTGCGAATTTTGATAGTTTGTGAGTGTGTGCGCGTTCAGGGTGTGAGCGTTACGTTTTAATTTTGAGATCAGCTTTGATGCCGATCGGTAATTCTTTGTAGAAATTTAGTCTGTGGGTAATATTTTTTTTATTTCTGTTTTTTGATTCGTTTTGTTCGCCGTTTCGTGCCGGATTCGCATCTTCTGCTGCTGTTGCTGCAGGTGGATTTGTTTCCAATGTTTGGCTGCAGATTTCAGAAACTCGAGCTATGATTTTTGTTGCAAATGTCCGCTGCATAACCCTTTTTTCTATTCCATTGATCAATCATCAATATCTGTATTCGTCTGACGATCATGTGATTGGTGTTTTTTCACCTGAAATTTATTTTCAATTAAAGGAACATGGAGTTTTCGGCAGCTTGTGCATATTAAGCTATGATTTTATTATTTATTGAATTCGAATGCTTTATTAGAAATACTTGGAAGGTAGGGATTAATATGGATGGTTTTTTCCGATTTTTATTTTTTATTTAACTGCAAACATATGTTGTAACCTGTAACCTTCACCATCCAACTTGAGGCAAGATTTTATTGTAAATGTAAGATTGATCATGGCTATAATCTTGCATACTTTTACTTTTTGAGGTTGAAAAATGCCTCATGAGTTGTTACTGCCTCACTTCTCACGTGGAAGAAGTGCTATTATGTCTATATTTGAGCTTGGGAAAGCTAAAAATGCCCAGGAGATTGCCAAGTTTGGCATTTTCATAGGTTTTTGTAGAGGTATAGCCTCAATTACGTTGGAACCATCTACCCTCGGCCTACATGGTGTTGGGTGTTCATTTTCCAACAAAACTCAACATAGTCACCACAAAACCCATGCACAACTGCATACATCCAATGTTGGTGTTGTTGGGTTTTTCATTTTTCTAGCAATGACCAACGTAGTCATCATATTTTCCAATGATGGCAACATGGTTAGCATACTCACCACATTTTCAGCAGATTGCAATGCATGCTAGTGTAGTCTTCCAAGGCCAACGTAGTTGAGGTGAACGTTAGTGTAGTTACAAAAGTCCGTTAACTATTTTTAGTATTTGGATGGGTTTTGGTGGCTTTGGTGCATGAAAACCTGCCATAAATGGTCAACTACTTTGGAATCATAGTCATTACACCTAGAACCAGCGTCAAAATGCTCCACATCCAGCGTGGATGGTGTTGGGTTTTCATTTTTCAGCAACTTCCAACAATGTTAGCGTAGTGACAACAATTTTTAATAGTATTCACAAATTTTAGTAGTATTTACAACAATTTTTGAGATGAAGTTAGCGTAGTTACCAAAATCTGTTTACTATTTTTAGTATGCTGATGGGTTTTGATAGCTTTGGTGTATCAAAACTTGTCATAAATGGTCAACTACGTTGTGAATTACCGCTTGCTACACTTGCACATGATTTCAATCTGTCAACAATCATGACAAAAAATTTACAGCAACAAATTGAACACCAGCAACTTATTTAAATTAGAATCCAACACTTTGAAAAAACTTTTTGGCAAATTGGCAATTGGTTGAGCATTGAAGACTCTCAATGCATTGCCTATTAGCAAAAAGTTAAGCATTTTTTCACCATTTTTTACAACCAACGCAGCAGATTCACATCTAAGAACTAGCAAGGAGTTTTTGGAAGTTGGACCTTGGAAGCACTTGGAACAACCTGCCGGTTTCATCAAACTTCAAGCACCATTTAGGCAACACCTTGTGCATCGAGGCACACACTTGTACATTTTGGAACTTTGCGCTTGCAACATTTTTATTATTTTAATAAAAATTAGTATTTCATTCCTTTATGCAAGTTTATTTCGAATTAAAATTGTGTGCTTTCTCTTAGATCTGCATTTACATTTAATTCGTTTGCATCGTTTACAATTCCTAAAGCTTGGGTGATTGACAATACCGTCCAAGGTGCTTGGGATCCTTGAAGATCTGGAGTTAAACTGTTTCACTTGAAATTTTTGGTTTTCGAGTGACCGTTCCCCGCTAAAGCCCTACCCTATTTTTCAGGTGTTACAAATATCTGTATTTGTCGTATTTGTATTTGTCTGACGATCATATGATTGGTGTTCTTCCACCTGAAATTTATTTTCAATTAAAGGAACATGGAGTTTTAGGCAGCTTGTGCATATTAAGCTATGATTTTATTATTTATTGAATCCGAATGCTTTATTAGATATACTTGGAAGCCACGGATTACAATGGATGGTTTTTTTTTTCCTATTTTTATTTTTTATTTAACTGCAAATGATAGGAAGTTAGAATTTTGTGAACGGTTCTGGGTGTTTCTGGGTTAGATCCTGTTTGCAAGTTTTTCTTTCAGGTCATGCAAGGCTAGTGTTTTACGGCTGACTTCCTGTTCTAAATACCAATTGCAGGCCTTGATAGATCACGAACAAATTAGATTTTGTTATAATCTTTTTCTTACAGAAAATATAAGAGTTATTTTTTAAAGATTTCTGGCATATTCTGCACTCTCTAGTGCTCTCACATGGACTCTGTTTTTACTGAATGCTTCGTAACGGACAGCATGCATTATTTTTCGTATCTGGGATATGTCATATTTATCGCCATTTCTTCTTGTTTCGAAAATCTTTATGGTCCTTAGTGAGATGGACAAAGTTTGTGATTATCTTTTGACCTGACAGATCTTGTCGCTGTTGAAGATACAAAATACGGTATATTTTGAGCCTTTGAAGATAAGGCCATGGGGTGGGGCTTTTATTGCAGCAATTTATTCAAGGTCCTACCCCAAGTGAGACGACCAACCACTGCACTGAAAATTGCAGTGGAACAGCTTCCTGATAAATTGCTTTTCAGTGGATGATTGTTTAGGCCCTTGCAGCTTACAAGGGCTGCAGTTGCGGATGTGGATGAATGAATGTTCTCTCTTGCATGATTTGCATTCCCTCTTCTTCTTCTTCTACCGAGGTGGATATTGGCGGTTTTGGGTCTGCAGACATTATTATGTTAATGGTTTTGAAGCATTTCCAATGTATTTTTTCTGATTTTCTGATTTCATTTGCAAGCCTTCTGAAGTTGTCATAGCTGACAGTCCAATGAAAGTTATGGAACGGTTAGTAAGGCCTTTTTCTGTTTCTTTTTCCTTTTTCCCTTTTCCCCTAAGGAATAGATTTCATGTTTGGTACTTTGAATCTTTGTTGTATGCTGTGTTCTTGTATGTAACTAATAGAGATGGTTCATTCCCACAGTTACAAGATCCTTAAAGAGTTGGGTGATGGCACTTATGGAACAGTATGGAAGGGGTTCAATCAACAGACGGGTGAAATAGTATGAAAATTTTAACGGTTATTTCTGTCGCAGTTTGATAATTGTTTTTCAAAGGCATGATTTCATCGTGGAGTTTACTTATTTGAAGTCTCTTTTTTGGCTTTACTATTTTTTTCCAAGCGTTGAGGACCTAAAATGCCATACTTATTCTAATGTTACTATTGCTTTCATTTTGAAATCCTGCCTTGATCCTTTCTGAATTATACTTTGTAGTTGTAGCAGTCTATTGGTGTGCCTAGACATTGTTTAGTTTCTGTTGGTGTTTGTTTTATTTGTTTTTGAATCATATGTTTAGGGTGGCAGCCTTTATTTTTCCAGGTTGCTATAAAGAAAATGAAGAGGAAATTCTATTTTTGGGAAGAATGTATAAATCTACGGGAGGTTAAGGTGTTGACTTTTATTGTGAAATTTGAAATGCATTTATCTATTGTGACTTTGATATCATTGGGTTTTAGAAATTTATTGATGATTAATGCGTATGAATGATAACAATATGTTTTATTTGTAGTCCCTTAGAAAGCTGAGTCATCCCAATATCATCAAGCTGAAGGAGGTTATCAGAGAAAATAATGAGTTATTCTTTGTATTTGAATACATGGTATTTGTATTGGTTTGTTATTTATTGATATTTTTTACGTTATTGCTCAGTGATTGTTTTTTGTTAGTAATGTTTATCTTGTTTGCGTAGGAAATATGTAACAACATTAAATTTTTCAGGAGTGCAATCTTTACCAATTGATGAAAGACAGAAATAAACCATTTTCTGAAAGAGAGATTGTAAATTTTTGCTATCAAATGCTGCAAGGTTTAGCATACATGCATAAAAATGGTTTTTGTCATCGGGATCTTAAGCCAGGTATGTATTTAGTGCTAGGGTTTTATATCTGTCTTCACTTATGATATTGTTCAGTGATTGTTTGGAGGAGGATTTTAATGAAGTGAACTTTCAACTAATGATAAGTTTATTCTCCAGAGAATTTGTTGGTAACAAAGGATTTGATCAAAATTGCGGACTTTGGGTTGGCACGGGAAATATTTTCTGAACCACCGTATACAGATTATGTTTCAACAAGATGGTAATAATTTAGTTTTTGTTCAGTTGAAATATCATTTCCAGTTGGCTGTATTGGCTAATGTCTTCTATTTCTTTAGGTATCGGGCTCCAGAGGTTTTGTTGCAATGTCGAACTTATACCACTGCAATAGGTATAGGAAACTATACAGTTATTCTTACACTGTCAGATTGATTGTATATATATCTCCATTTAAAACTGAAATCAACAAAAATTGTTTTATGGTGTTTCATTTCTGTCATCTAATTTTGGTTTTCAACTTGTACTTGCCAAAGGACTTTGTAACAGAATTTTTTTTTGCCCTAGGTTTAATGCATGCTACATGTAGCTAGGTATACCTGTAATTGCATTTGGCTAAAATATGAAGTAGTTTAAACTCTTTAATGTTACCAAAAATTGAAGGCATTAAATCTGGGGCAGTTGCCAATCAGGTGGATGCTTTCGTTTCCTTCATTTTAGATTCTAATTCAAGTGGGTTGATTTTCAAAATTCCATGCAAGTTCTATCCCTGGATTTTGAAGTAACTGAAAATTTCATTGAATTACAAAATTTAGACAAAAACATGAGCCACATGTTTGATTATAACTTTATATCAATGTGCAAAGAAAGCTAATTGTATGATATATATAGACCTACTATATTATAATGAATAGCTAGTTACCATCCATGCCCTAGATTTAACCTACACTAGCACTGATATTTTTAAAAATGTTTTCTGTTTTATTTTTTAATGCAATCTAATTAAGGAGATTCAGCCATGCATTTATATTACCAAATGGCTATTAAGTCAATTGGAAGTTAAGAAAAGAAGACAAACAATTTATTTTAATGATCCATATGACGTGAGAATGTATCGTCAAGCAAGATTGAGAACACTGGGCGTTTAATCTTTTGTTTTTGTTGGGAACAGGTTGTGAATGGTGCCTAGAAAAAAAAGGAGCAAAATAATGCAGTGCAAATGGCTTGATAATGAATCATGCAATAAAATTTGTAGTTAAATAGTGCAGTTGAATAACGTAGCAGTTAACTGTTTAACAAAGAACTAGATGCAAATTCAGCAACAATAGGACCAAAGGAAATGAATGTGCTAGTTTGACAGTTAATCTTGAAATGATTATTAAACAAAGATTGCAAGCCAAGATACAGGGCTTGCCAACAGATAGCCTTACGACTGTAGATTGAGTCCTCTCACACCTTTTCATCCTCATTATATCTCAACGTTAAACACTCTATTAATAGCACATCATGAATCTGTCCTGGCCCTTGTCCACATCCCTTGGGCTTATGAAGGCACATACAGGGCAATGTGACCTCACCTTTCTCCCTTTTTCATATGCCTTAATTTACTTTAAATAAAACCCCAATGCCCCAAAATGGGGATTTAGAACAAAGATCACTTTTTTAACACGTTAACCATTAAACATGAGTTTATTATAAAACCTTAAAAACGTGTCAGTGGTTGAAAGTGTACTAAACTCATTTGTTTAACAATATTTCTACAAGTCAAACGTTACAAACAAATAGGGCACGAGTGCTGCTTTCAAAATTTTAAAAAACTTATAATTGAAACCAACTTTAAAAGTTAACATGTTAGTTGTTTTTATGATGTCATTCCTGTTGCATAAAGAAGTGAAGCTTCCATTTCATTTGTTCGGCAATACATACTTACCGTTAAAAAATATGGAATGATTCTTGGAACGAGGGAACATTTTTGGGATGTGATTCTTCTGCTGAGAATGAGCTCTCATGTAATATTGCTTATTGGTCATTTCTTTTCTTGAAAATCTTTCTGTGATTGACTTTATGCTTTGCATCTAATTCTTCCAAGTACTCTCGTAGAAAAGGTTGTGGAAATTTTCTTTGCAATATTGACTTTCTTTTTCATTATTCATAGACATGTGGGCAGTGGGTGCAATCTTAGCAGAGCTTTTTACGCTGCAGCCTCTTTTTCCTGGTGAAAGGTGAGGGACTGTTAAAAACTTATTTTAATTAAAAGAAGAGTTTCTTTCTTCTTTCCCTTTAATAATATTTCTACTAGAAGTTAACCTTTATTTTCAAATACTGCCCCAGCGAACTTGATGAAATTCAAAAGATCTGTTGTGTTCTTGGAACACCAAACTATGATACCTGGCCAGAGGGCATGCAATTGGCAGCAATAAAGAACCACAGATTTCCTAAGGTTGAATGCTTTCTGTATTTGCTGCTATGGAACTCTTTTAATATATTTTATTCTCTATATGAACCAGATTATTTTTATGCAACTGCAGTTTCTACCAGCTAGCCTTGCTGCACTCATACCTACTGCCAGCCCTGTAGCTATTGATTTGATTAGGGTTTGTAATTTCTTAACTGAAATTCCCTAATATGTATCGTATTGCTATTATTGTTTTTTCCTGAATGTTATTAAAGATTGACAACTGAATTGATATATTGAGTATAATTTTATGTATTTTGGAAGCTCTTTAATTTTTTAAAAATATTATTTTCAGCGCTTGTGTTCTTGGGATCCTTGCAAAAGGCCAACAGCAGAAGAGGCTCTGTGCCATTCTTTCTTCTTTGTAAGTTTGCTACATTGCTTGCTTTAGTATTGTAATTGTTATTATTTTATTAAACTGAAATTTGATTTATAACTAGCAGAATATACAATGCTAAAACTTTAACTTATTTTACAGAGTGCCTTTGCTGTTCCCCTTTCACTTGGGTGGACTTACTACAGAAATGCAAATATAGCAGGTTAACATTGTCTAAATTACAATTACGTAGCAGTAGCATAGCTAGATATTATTTTCAATTTACCTTAGAGTTCCTAGGGTTCAGTATGTGTCAAAAAGTTAGCTGATCTATACGAAATCTTTAAATAATCAGAATAGAAGCCACACTGAATTTTTATTGGTTGAGGGCTTCAATGATGATATTTTGGGAGTCAGCTTTTTTATATGAAGTTTAATTGATTTTTAACCTTCTTGTAATTTCTTGTAGATGAAGATTCAAGTAGCCAAGTGAGGAAAGCACGGAATGAATGGGATGGTGAAAAAGATTCAAGCATGGAATGCTATCTTGGGTTGTCTTTAGGGATCAAACCAAGCCACAGTCATCTAGATGGTAATAAATGATGATTAAAATATTTGTTAATTACTTAGAATTATGATCATACTAATGGTTTTAAGGTGCAAAATTTAATCCTTTTTTATTCCATTTTTTTGGGTACAGTAACCAAATCTCAAGTTTCGGGAACAGTTAAGCAGGTGAATTTTATGATTCTTGTTCATGACATCTTTGCGTTTCTTGAATTATGTCGTTAATGTTATGCTTTAATGCTGCAGGACTTGGAATCTTGTTCCAAAGCCCAAACTAGCGTGACTCAGCCACGAATGCAAGTACTCAACTCAAAAGGTTTGTTCTGGATGGTGAATCGTCATAGAGCTTTCTGTGATTCATGAGAATGTAGATAAAGTATGAGTTCTCATATTTTGCAGTATTACTACCTCTTTTTCCAAGAAGCCCTTGTTTGAATGTGGTTCCTGTAAAATCCTCCTTACCCTCGTACCCAGTCAGCAGGTTAGCCTTTATTGTTAAGCTATTGAAGTTATGTTTAACATTTGCAATGGAAAATAAAGTTGTAGTTATTCAATTGCAGCCAAGTTATGCGACCAACTGCAGCAGGACCCCCTGCTGCAGCATTTACAATCTCCACGTTGCAACCCAGCATAATTGATGATTACAATATCTATGGATCTTCTGTGGGAATGACTTCACCATTTGCCCAAAGGGGATTTCCTTTTCAGCTTGTAAACCATGTTCTGTTTCCACTCTCAGAGAGAAGCTATTTGTAAATGCTTGTCTGGCCTACCTGGTAGGCCACTGTGTGAAACTGCATTGTCTGGTTTAGAAGTGAACTGCATAGCAAGCTTTTGAATTTCGGGAGACTCCTATTTTCTTTCTTTTTTTTTTCCTTTTGGCTTTAAAAAATCATTTGTAGATAGTGTTGAACTGAGCATTTTTGTGGTGTTACATATATTTTGTTGTGCTCACTAGAACAATTGATTGATTTGTCGGTTATAAACAAACTTTGGCATCACCTTACTGACAATATGTTTGGGGTGCTAAAGCTTCCGAGCTAAACTGTACATAATTTAAAAGCTTGATAATACAATTTTGCTCTATCATGAACTTGTGTGCAGATGTATGTGGACTGTAGTGTGCTGGTATACCTAGTTCTTTGTTAATCCTTCGGTTTTTAAAGGAAAGCAAGTGTCATGATGGCACCGTTGTTTTTTAAAATTTAATTTTACTATACCTTTATTCACTTGCTGGAATGTTTGGTGGCACATGGATGACTCTTTGCTACTTTCTTGGAGCGTAGTGGAAATTTGCATTAGAAATATACAAATCCTGGTTACTTGCTAGTTTTGAGAAAAATTTTATGCAGAAATCTACTAGGTAACGAGTTATAAATTTCTATAAATCTTGGGGTGTATCTATGTTTCAATTATTTTGGACCCCCAAGTAGAATATTTTATTTTTAACAATATCTCCTAAGAAAAATATTTTATTTTTAATTTTAAAACTGATATTAGGTACTGATACATGGAAATATTGTAAGCAATTGAGACCTATTACACATTATGATAGACCAGAAATTGGTTGATGGAAGAATGTAATTTATAGCATGAACAAATGAATAATTTTATGCAAAGTCTTGTATTATGTTGATGAAGTGTTGCATCCATGGGCCCTTGTTGATGGGTCCTCATCGACGTGGCCTCATTGACGTGGTGTTGGTTCATCAATGGGGCCACATCAACGTAGCGTTTGCTGTGTCTATAGATACGTGCTCATCTACTGTGTTTATGAGGAAGTCTTATCATAGTTGTAGCATAGTTTTTACAGTTTTGTCATTTGAGAGATAGAATATTTTTCTGAGTGCTCATAGTAGGATCTTTACTTGAGCACATCAATGTGAATGGCAATAAAGACAACTATTAATTAAGAGAAGTAATTAAAATAAGTAAAATGTTAATTATCTAATTAAGATAAGTAATTGTGTTGAGCACAATTAATTAAGATAAGTAAAACTTTAATCAATTAACTAATTAAGTTAAATAGATTAAACACATAAGTACAACCATTTCAAGCATAACATGTAGCACTTGGTAATCCCAATAGAGCTTAATGCTTGGTAATCGAACACTGTTGTATGGAAAGTGGGACCAGATGCTTATGTTAGGATAGTCATTAATTAGCAATCAGATTAGTTAAATTGGTTAATAAACTGAGTTTCAACTTGTTATCAATCGCAGGTGTCCCAGTTACACTTAATCATACAACTAAACTTCACAAGTGTAGTTGGGAAGACAATGATCATCACAATTAGATTTTACTTNGAATCATGTGCCCTTACACTTAATCATACAACTAAACTTCACAAGTGTAGTTGGGAAGACAATGATCATCACAATTAGATTTTACTTCCTAGAACCAGCGTACTTAGGAACTTAAGTCTATGGAATTCGACCGGATTGCACATGAACACTTGTAATTCGTATGGTTGGGCGTACGGTATACTTGTCGCTCATAATTGGCACTGTTGCCAAGGACCTTTAGTTTGTTACATGCATTATCTAGGATTTAGTGAAAAACTATTTAATATCATTGGAATGAACCTTAAAGTCATATCATACATCATAATAACTACAACAATTATAAGAAAGCACACTGCGTTTCTTGTCTTCTAATACAAGATGTCTTCTTCTCACAAGAGTGATTCTCTGTCCAAGTCTGACGAAGTAAATTAGCAGGTGCCTAAGCAATACAGAATGATATATGCTTATTTTGATGAGTATGTACCCAATTTCACCTTCGTCCTACACCAAGATGAACAATTGTGGTGGCAAGACATCGAGGGCAACATTGTGTTGCTACTTGATCAATCCATTCCTGTGATGTTCCACCAAACTCTTATGCAATTGGGCATCCAAGGGCTTCATGTTGAATATGTTGTGCAAGATAGTGACGTTAGGGATTATCATCCCACCAATGCACAATGTCTAAGGGATCGAAAACTAGAGCAGCAATATGAGTCTATGAAGGGAAAGTGGTTCAATGATTCCCCATTCCTGATGTACCAAAAAGATGGTGGAGAACCCTTCTCTGGGGGTTTTCCATACAGAGAGACTCCTCTCTTTGACTTCAGTGAGGGAGGTCAAAACTAGAATTTGCAGTCCACGATACATAATCTTGGTTCTGGCAAGAACGAATCCCATGACAAAGGGGGATCCAAGGAGAAGAGTCATGGTAGGGATGTGGGCAAGAAGCCTAATCATGATCATGGTCGTGACCACCGAAGAGGGGGTGGTAGGCACTATGATGGTGCTAGTCCTCCTTTCTCTTAACCTCGTCGTCATCTTCTTCCTCTTTTGGCTTCAAACACAACCGTAGGGGACACAATCATGATGGAGGTGATAAATAGGACTAAGATGATCATAGGGACCGTTAGGCAAGTCAAGATCTAGGGTGTGGGCATTCAAGAGAGGTCCATCGCCATGAACAAAGGGGTAACAGAGGGCATCATAGGCACCAAGGTCATGGCTACGATGAGTCTTTGCTCACCACCTGAAGCATGCTAAACATCGTAGAGGCAGTGAAAATTATGACAAGGCACGTGAAAGATAGTAGGATCAAGTGATTGGATATGAACAACATTCCCAAGTATGAGGGGGATATAACTCCGATTCACAAAACCATCTTCAGGCTTTTCATGATGCCTGTGCCTTACAAAAATAGAAATTGACTAACAAAAGCTTAAGTTGTTTCCCAGAACACTCATCAAATAAGTAGAAAGTTGGTACTAGTCCTTGGAGCTGAAATCAATTTTTAGATGGAGTGCAATGCTTGAACTATTCAATGACAAGTATCAAACGTACTCCCGAGTGTCCAATTTGAGAAGGTAGATCCAAGGTTGAAAGCAAGCAACACGAGTCCTTGGATGTCACCATGGGCAAATATTATTCCTTATTACACCGATGCCCTAGCCATGGTTACTTCACTACATCATAGATGGGCTTTGCTTTGAAACAAGAAGAAATCTTGGGATCTACGCCCAAGAAAGACTGTCAGAGTTAAGAGCCCATCAGATCCAAAGGCTGATTGAGCAGTGATGAGACGCGACTTACACTAGGCCGCGATATCGCGTCCCGCCNGGTAGCAAAAGAAGAAGGAGAGTTGAGAAAAATGTGAAAATATAGAAGAATACAACTGAGATCCTTCCATTCGTTAGAGGGAGGTTCGATTTTGTGATAGTGAGGAGGAATCACCTCTTGATGAGGTGGTGAATAGGAAAACCTTGTTGATTCAAAAATTTACCTTTAAGATTTTAGCTAAGCTAGATTAGTTGTGGGACTCTAAGGATAGAAAATATCAAGCTATTTTGAAAATTGTTGAAGAGTCCAAAGAACAAAGTAGTAATCGTGACTACAGGCGGTGAAAGAAAGCTGAATGTGCCAATCAAAGGGATAAGGGCAAGATTACTACCACAGATGAAATTGTGAAAATAGAATCAGATGATGATAGTTGGTGTGACATTTGCCAACATGAACATCCTAAGGGATGTTGCCCCATCATGTCACACTTACAAGAGTCTAGGGTGTACACTCTAAATCCATGACTAGAAAAAAGATAAACACCTAGAAGATTACCTTATCCTCAAGGCAATCCTAGGTAGTTTTATCAGCAACAACAATATTATCCAAGTGGAACTTCACCACAACCATACAAGTAGTACTAGTAGTGGCAACACCCATAGTCATGGGGGATGCCACCACCAAGGTAGAAGTACCCTTACAGATAACCAAATCCATATGGGTATTATGTTCAACAACCCCTGTCTTCACATGACTCTTTTACTCACATTTCTCCTTTCCAACATCACTACTATCCTCCCAAATACTATAGAACTTATTCTCCACATTCTAGGAGGGATGCCACATTTCATCCTTATCCTCCATCTATTCTTGCACCTATTCCTCCATCCTCAATGCAACTACCACATGCTCCATTCATGCAAGGTGAGCTTCCAACCTAGTCATAGCAACATAATGCTACCAGGGTTGTCAATCTAAAATTGGTTAATCAACTGAGTGTTTTGGAACCTCATGCTTGTAAAAGGTCATTTTTCCAATCCAACAACCCTACTAAGCCCTCATAGACTCAGGTGGCTAGTCACCCTACTCCTACCTCATCCTCTATAAACCATTCCATGAGGAATCCTTCAAACCAAATATTGCCCAAAATCCAAACTATTATGCTCACTCACGTTGTATCTAATTGGATCCAAGTTGGCAACCTTCCTAGGAAATTAGTTGATCCTAGGAGTCCTCTTATCTAGTTACAAATTGCTAAGAATGAACCATGTAAAGCTCTCTTAATTGAAGTTCTAGTGTTAAATTGATTTCTCATGATATGTATACTAACTAGAACCTGTCACCTCTCAAGAAGAGTACTATTCGATTGGAATTGGCAGACCGGTCCATTATTGTTCTATTAAGACTAGTAGAAGACATTGTGACCACTATCTATGGGTGGTCTTATCTTGTTGATTTTCTAGTAATTAAGGTTGAGAATTGTAAGAGGGACTTCCCACTCATTATGGGAAGGGCATGGCTAAGCATTGTTTATGTGAGAATGGGTATCAGAGATCTTTCCCTGGAAATATCTAAGGAAAATGCATTTGGGAAGATTGGGAAGAAGTGAGTTCCATGCATCACGTACAATGATATAGGGTTCAATTGCATGCAGAAACTTAGGTATGTGAAATGAACATCTATTTTCACATGTAGGCAATGTGCACATGAAGTAGATATTCAAAGGTGTCTATATGCAGCAACCACAAAACAAGAGGATACCTAGTGGTTGATTATTGATCCTGAAAGCAACACAATGTGCATAGAACCTACTTAGAGCCTGACATGCCCTGATGTCATAGGCATGGATGAACTAGAGCAAGTTCATCACCAACTCTCTAATGATGATACCAGTTGGGGAGAGTTGGAGATCCTTGGGAATTTCAAATAAGAGCTCATAGAGTTGAAAACTCTACTTGCTAGCTTAGAACATGTATTCTTGAAAAATGGCAAGCCGATCATACATAATGTCAAACTTGCTCCAAAGCAAAAAGCAGAACTATTGAAAGTGGTCAACAAAAATCCAATAGTATTTGCCTAGTCATATCCTAAACTTATTGGAATTGATCCATGGACATGCTAGCATTGCATTTATACTGATCTATCCATGAAGCTAAGGAGGCAAGCACAATGGTGGTTAAACTCAAAATTGAAGTAAATTTTCAAAGAGGAGATTCATCTACCTCATTGTGGATAAAGAGTGGGTCAACCCACTCATGATAGTGCCAAATAAAGGTGGAAAATGGTAGGTTTGTATCAACTTCAGGTTGTTAAACATGGCAACATTCAAAGATCTTTTTTCATTGCCATTCATTAATCAGGTGTTGGACACCATATCTGGCCATTACTATTACAATTTTTTGGATGGTTATAATGGCTATAACCAAATCTAGATTGCACTAGAGGACTAGGCCAAAACAACGTTCACAAGTCCCTAGGGAACTTTTGCATATTAAAAGATGCCTTTTGGTCTATGCAATGCTCTTGCCACTTTTCAACGCCTAGTCTTAAGTATCTTTCAATAGTAAATTGGTAGTTGAGTGAAAGTATTTATGAATGACTTCTCCACTTATGATTATACATTTGAGTAAGCCTTGGACCACCTTGAGTAAGTACTCAAAAGATGTATGGAAACAAACCTGTGGCTCAATTGGTAGAAGAGCCATCTCATGGTCCAAGACAACATTGTACTATGGCACAAAATTTCTCATGCGGGGATTAAGATGGACCCTAAAAAGATAAGGGTCACCCAAGGAATAACTTATAACTAGAAACTATTAAAGATGTCTGGTCATTCCTTGGACACATTGGCTACTACCAATGATTCATAGAGAATTTCTCTAAGATTGCAAAATTCTTGGTTGAGCTAACAAAGAAAGATGCTCCATTCATCTAGATGAAGGAATGCGAAAAGGCATTCTAGAGCCTCAAGCAAAAGCTCATAGAGACTCTAATTCTATGAGCACCTAACTAGTCTAGACCATTTCATATCATGGTAGATGCATCAAATTATGCCTTATGAGCCATACTTACATAGTTGGATGACAAGATACATCCACTACATAAGTTGAAGCATTATGGGTGCATAGTTGAATTACATCACAACTTTAAAAAAAACTAATGGCAATGGTGTATGCTCTAGAGAAGTTTAGATACTACGTGCTTGGATATAAAGTGTTTGTGCACATTGACCAAAATGTCATTCACTTCCTCATGAACAAGCCAATGGTGAGCCCCCATGTCATATGATGGCTAGTCATCTTGCAAGAATTCAATCTTACGATGGTAGATTGAAAGGGGACTGAGAATGTGGTTGTTGACCATCTCTCTTGATTACAATGTGATGACAAAGAGGAGGAGAGCCCACTCTCTGATCAATTTCTAGATGAACTCCTCTTTGTTGGTGTAATTAATGAACATATGCCCATAGAATCCAAATGATATGATGGCATCCTCACTTATCTTCTTACTCAAAAGATGCCAAAATATTTAGACTACAGGAAGAAATAAAAGTTTCTTCATCAGGACAAATGCTTCATGGAAATCAATGGACACCTTTACAAGGTGTGCACCGATGGCTTGGTTCATTGGTGTGTCCCTGATGTAGATAAATTGTACATTCTGTAGGATGCTCACAAAGGCCCTTGTGGAGGCCACAATGTAGGGAGGCACACAATCATAAAAATCTTGATGATAGGATACTATTGGTCCATAATCTTTAGGGATGCTCACCAATTTGTTTGATCCTATGAATGTTGTTAACGAGATGGTGGGATGATTGCATGAATGGAGGGTCTTGAACAATGGATTCAACCATTAGAACCCTTTGACATATGGGGTATAGATTCCATAGGTTCTATCACACCCATGTTAATTGGAAAGGCATATATAATTTTCATTGTTGATTACTGCACAAAATGGGAAGAAGCAATAGTCATCATTGACTATACACCATCTATTGCTACGCAGTTCGTATAACAAAATGTTGTAAACAGGTTTGGGGTGCCATGTGCACTAATTTTTAATAACGGAACTCATTTTACATGTGCTACTTTTTGCAAGCTTATGTAATTCTTGGGGGTTGAATAGAGATTAATAACACCCTACCATCCCCAAGCCAATGGTCAAGAAAAAGTTACTAATAGGGAGATTACAAAGATCCTAACGAGAACTATTAGCAAATATAGAAGAGACTAGAGCACAAAATTAAACAATGCCCTTTGGGCCTACCACTCAATATGGAAACTCCCTATAGGCTACTCTCCCTATGAGCTGGTGTATAGAAAATTACCAACTCTACCTATCTAATCTAACCTTCGTACACTTTCAACAACTTGTGACTTGGGCCTTGACTTTAGCCTAGTACAAAAAGAAAGATTAATAAACCTAAGTGTGCTAGACAAAAATTGATTAGTGGCCCTGTCCTTGAATGAAGTGCACATGGCACTCAACAAACAATGAAATGACCTAAGAATTAGAAGGATCAAACTTCAACTTGGAGATAAGTTCCTCTATTGGAACCCCACACATGTTTGTGAAAAAGCCAAATTCCAAACATTGTGGGAGGGGCCTTATATAATCAATGAAACATTTCTTTCTAGGGCCATGATTATATATAAACCTAAAAGCCCAAACAAGAAGAAGTTGATCAACATCTAACAGGTAAAGCCTTTCCACAAGCGCAAGCAAGCTAGTGCAACAATACCTCAACGGATGGACAACCATGTTTAATTTTTTGGATCTCTTCCTTCCAACTTAGTCATGGGGGAGATGGCCATCCATGCTAACCATATACATGCCTCCTCAGTTTTTCTATTTTTTATTTTACACATTTTTATTTTTGCAAATTATTTATTTTATACCTTTTTTATTTTAAAACTTTTTCTTATCTTACATCATTTTTTTACACCATTGTTAGTACATTTATATTTTTCTTGAATATTTTACAATTTTTTATATATTTTACTTTATTTTAGTGTGATTTTATAATTTCTTTTCATAAATGTGCTTTATGCCAATAGGACATAGTGGTGCTACAACTGTTGCCATTGGTGGTTTATGCTTAATTTTTTTGTTTGCTAATGTTTGGTTTCTATTTTTGAATTTTTGTATCAATGGCTTAGCATAGTTTCTTTTTCATGGAATAGGCAATGAGGCCACGACATCCACCCATCCACAAAAAATTTATGGTTTTCCTTATTTTGGAAATATGAGGTTCTTTCATCAAATAAAACTTTAATAAATTTGTGACCTTAGTGGTTTCTAGAATTAGGAAGGATTCAAAGATTTGCATAGGGTGTGACTTTAACGGGATTCAATACTCTTTACACTCTTCTACTTACTTGGGTGCATGAGTGTTTTTATGGATTTCTTACTATTCCATGTCAACCATAAATAGGAAGTTAACTACGCCTTTGCATGGTGTGGTTTCTATCCAAAAATTATAAAAAAAGAAATAAATAAAAATAAACAAACAAAAAAGAAAAAAAGTGTGGGAATTCAAAGCACACCCCTTAGACAAATAAACAGGCTACTAGCACTAGTTATGAGACTAGAAAGACATATTACCCATGCTTGAAGGTCCTCTCTAACTAAGGCTCTTTCTCACTTCATGCTTCTCTTTTCTTTTGTTCAAGGAATGGTGGTTGTTATGTGGGAGCACTCTTATGTGTCAAGGGAATGGATCAATCTTGGAGTGGTGATGTAAAGTCACTGAAAGTGGTTGATTTTGGTTTGGACTACGGATGGATCTTTTTAGGTCATTTAATCAGAAATCCATAAGGGACTTCTTATGACCTCAATTTTGAACTCCATTTCACCTTCTCCATCATCCATCCATGCTTCCCATAGCTCACCTCATTGTCGGTGTCCATGTTCTTGATTGGTGTCTTTTCCTGACGTACTTGAATTATTTGGTAGAATCTTTTGGGTTTTGGTTCTTAACTTTCATAAATCATTAATCACTTATGGGGCCCATAGACTCCTTTGGTTGAGGTTATGTAAGGGAAAACAAGGCATGTGCTTGCTATGGGAAGGACCCACTTGCATATCTCTCGATTTGGTTCATTAAGCATCTCATCCTTAGGCATTTTTGCAATTAAAATCTTTCATACACCCATCTTTTGCATTCGACCATGTGCTACTTTAAATATTTTCTTTAATTCACATATTTTCCATCAAAATTTTAAATTTTTGAGCTTTCAAAGACCCTCTTCAATGATGTCATCATATTCTTGGCTTTTCTGGAACTCCATAGACCCCACATTCATTCAAAAATTCCTTATATTTTTTGAAATATTTCAATTTGAAAATTTTATTTTTGGACCCCATCAACGAGGCCCTGTTGATGGAGCCCATGCATATACAAGGCCCCATATACATGACTCTATCAACATAGTGCAAAAATACTATATATATGTGTGGCCCCCCTTAGAAATTTTTGCATTTGATCTCAAATTTCCAAGGAGTTTTTGCAATTTTTAGAGCCTAGAACCTTCTAGAGCCCACAACTTTCTAATCGTTTGTCTGAATCACTTTGTTCTTTGACCCTGTAGCTCTTGAAAGTAATCTCTTAGTCATGGGGGCCACAAACATGCCATTTTTGACAAAAAATTTTCAACATTTTTCTAACTCCCACAAAGGTTTAGCTAAGGTATCATCATTAAAACACCAAATTACGAAAGTTAAACCCTTCCAATGAGCTTCAATGAAACTTATAATAAAAAATTTAATTTAATAAAATAATCAATCTTCCATGGTTCAACCATAGCCAAGTGTAACTAATTAACAAGATAAGATATCCAAAAATTTTAAGTTACACATTATAGCTACTAATCCACAGATGTGTTGTGACCATAGATGGCACTAAAAGCTAAACACACACAGGAAGGAGGATCATCTTAATTATGGTAAAAATGGCTAAGAATGGGAAGTGGCCAAGAACTAGCCCAGGAAGAACTGATTGTAACCCATGCCATAGGACCTCTTAGGGAAGAGGCCAAAGTGGAGTCTATTCGTCAAATTCCAGAATAGGTGGTAGCAACAGAGCATTCCCACTAGGATGAGATACCAGCCTAACAAGCAAACGTTGAGGTGACCTTGATGAAATCCTGTCTAAACCAAATTAGATCAAGGAAGGTCCAGAAGATAGTGCTCCAAGAGTTGAACTTTGGCTCTTTCTTGAAGCAAGCACCTAAAGAAGTACATGACCAACTGAAGACCTCTCCCATGTGGCCAATTATCACTTCTAGTAGGGAGTGGTATATGGGAGAGATGTTCCTATTTTGGAACAATAGGTAGGCCAGTTCAATGGTTAAGATCAACGAAATTTTAGTACAAGCCATTGCAAAGGCACTTGGGTTGCTTGAAATTGGGACAAGTCTCACCGAGATTCTGATGTAGGTGGATCCTAACATCAAAAAGGAATGGGTTCAGTGGTGCTATGGTATCGACTACAAGGAGTATGATGTGCTCACACTGATAGAAAGAATCCATTACAAGATTGCGAACTTTCACCTAAATCCCACATTGAGGCCTAGCAAGATCACTGTATTTTCTACCCATGTGTATGCTGCTCTAAGTGGAAGATTCCTTGTTAACCTTCCATAGCTAATCTATCTAGAGATAGAGAAGTAATTCAAGGAGAATGAACGTGGAAGGAAGGCACTTCCATTCCCATGCCTCATCAGAAAACTATGTTGAAGGGGAGGAATAGTCCACTATACTAATGATGCTATTTGATGTGCTCTAATCGCTAATTGGACAGAGATGATGAAGGATAAAAATCTTGCAACAATAATCTAGGAAGAGGAGTAGCAGCCACCACCTCCACCTACCACTTAGAAAATAGTTTCAGACATCACTGCAACATCCTAGTGGTTGCACGAGTATGGAGAATGGCTCTTGAGTAAGCAAGAGCAACAAGTAGGCACAAGTAGTGGAGACCCATTTGTGTATTAGCTTGTGATGAGTCACCTAAATAAGGTGGCTTGAATAGTCAGCGTGATGGGGGAAGGTGGATCAATTTTCTCTGCCCAATGAATGCAATTATCCATGAGGTTGAATCCTAGTGCCAGAGAGGTAACGATATTTCTATTAGAATAGCAAAAAATCCTAAAGATTTTTGGAAACTCTATAATCTTTTCGATGCACTTGGAGGAGGGTGAGGGGGTAATAGTATTAGTGATGTAGCACCAAGGACAAGAGACAATAGTAGAGGTGGTTCTTGAAAAAATTGTTGAGACACTCAATGCACTTGCAACATTTGTACCAAACATCACTACACTTAAAGATGTGCAAACATCCACAAGCACCATAAGTGGTAGACTAAGTGTAGCACAACAAGAACAACTGTTGGACTGATTGGTAGGAATCGACAACCACTTCTAGATGTCTTTGAACTTTTAGATAGTATAACTACAACCCAACTGGAGTTGCTAGAGGCAAGGATCAAGAATATTATTTTGGAAGGAAAACTCAAAATAGCCAAGAAGATGAATGAACACTTGGCTATGGAAGTTGTTGAAATGAGAGCCCAAATTGTTGACCCTGCATTTCTCAATCCAATATTAATAAGAGATGAAGCTCTTAAATAGGTTCACACTAGGTTCAAAGGGATTAAGATTGTGATGGAATGATGGTGTTCTACCGATCCTTGGCAAAGGCCACCTAGCATAAAATTTAGAAGGCCTTGGATCTGACTCGCTAGGACAATGTGTAGCTAACCATAAGAAATCATCACCTATGAAACGTTGATGTGAATAAACAACATTTAACTGATTTTATCCATCAACAGCAAGAGAAACTAGTTAGAGAAAATACATAATTAAGGAGATTGGAAGCTAAAAATAGAAATCTCTCCATGGAGGAGGTATGTGCCCTTTGCCAAAAGACTACAATAGAAGTAGTCACCTAGAGATCAGAGGCTCTCAAATTTGAGAGAGTCAAAGTTCACTACAGAGACCAAGTTGGCCTATAGAAGGAAATAAATGAGAAATACATCCAAGTAGCGAAGGTAAAGGTTTACAAGACCCTCTAGCAACTCCAACAAGGACGCGAATTATGGTAGCCCATCATTAATGGGATTAATCAATACAATAAAGTAGAAATTCACCTAAAGAAGTTGTAGATAGAGGAGATGACTGAATATATGAAGCTTGCCAATCTCTAGTACACAAACTTGGCTATGTTGATTAGTGGACAACCGTGGTCAAAACTAGAAAAGCAAGTGGCTAGCTTGTACTTGTTGTATAAGGTCGAGTTCAAGCATCACAAGGACACCAAGCAAAAGCTTGTCGAGAAAAATGTTGAACTCGAGGTTCTCAAGGACAAATATATCAATTAGGCATCCACTGTCGAGAGCCTAGCCAAAAGAATGAATGACTACTAGGAGCTAAAAAACACAATCAGGGTGTTCGATGTTGAATGTAAATAATTCATTGCTTGGTTCATCAACCTCAAGGAGTTGTTCCTAGTAATGCCTTGTCCATAGGAGATATTCATTCTAGCCCACATTGGTGATGTAGCGTGGACTATGAATTATCCCCAAAGAAAGGAGGAGAAGATGAAAACATTACTGGATGCCTTTTTCCTTCCATTGGAGGTAGCAACTGCAGCAGGACAACCACAACCTCCTTAGACACAACACACTCCTAAAGCTGATGAAGGTCCTTTGGAACGTTAGGAACGTCCACCACTTGGGACCATTTGATCTTCTTAACCATCTTCATGCCATTAGAGAATGTGTTATCTAGTTTGAGTAGTCATTTCATGGTGTTTAATTTTGTATCATAAACACCAAAAATTTTGTAATGATGTTAATTTGTATACTTGGGCACTCAGTTTTGTTGTTAGTTTGTTGTGTCAAGTGTTAGTCAATAATCCCATACCTTTTGAATTTTGTAAGGGAACTTAAGAATGAGTTTTCATTCAATCATGGGGGTATGATCAAGTGTTAAAGTGTTGCATCAATGGATCCCCATCAACGTGGCCTCATTGACGTGGTGTTGCCCCATCGACAAGGCCACATTGACATAGCATTTGCTGCATTTATGAGCCCCTATCGATGCAAATCCACAATAAAGTCTATAAATATATGCTCATTCACTGTGGTTATGGGGGAGTCTTGTCATAGTTGTAGTAGAGCCCTTGTAGTTTTGTCATTTAAGAGTTAGAATATTTTTCTAAGTGCTCATAGCAGGAGTTAGAAAGTGTATGGATATTTATTCAAGCATTGATGCACCTGAGCACACTAGTGTGAATGGCAATAAAGACAAGCCTTTCGATCAAACCTTGCAACACTTGAGATAAATTAATGATTTATTTCTACATTTACTATTTTCATTAATTACATGATTAATTAAGATAATTAAGACTTTAATCAATTAACTAATTAAGTTAAATAGATTAAAGACATATGTATGATTAGTTCGAGCATAACATGCAACACTTAATGCTTGGTAACCTAGTAGCGTTGTATGAATTTAGGATGTGTACAGAAAGTGGGACTGGATGCTTATGTTAGGATAGTTAGTCATTAATTAGGAATTAGATTAGTTAAATTGGTTAATAAATTGAGTTTCAAATTGTTATCAATCGTAGGTGAATAAAATATAAAATAATAAAAATCCTGTGCCCCAATTACACTTAACCATACAACTAAGCTTCACAAGTGTAGTTGGGAAGACAATTGATGAGTCATGAATTTGCTGGCTGTGATATCGCAACCGTGATATATCACCCCTGTTGTATCAGTAGCCACAATATCACAACGGCCGTGATATCCTAGTGCGCCACAATTTCTATAAATAAGAGGCGGCTTTCCTAGTTTTAGACATTAGTTGTTAGATTAGGAGTTAGAAGTAGTGAAGCTTTGGCAGTTTGGCCACTCCAGAGATAGTTTATTTTCCCGTGTTTGCCCACAGTGTGGTGAATGTAATTGTATGGCATCCTTTATTCGAGTGTGACATACTTGGACAAGCACATGACTTGCAATAAAGATTGAGATTACTTCATCATTACAACAGTTACTTTGTTCGTTTAATTGTTATAATGCGTAATGAGTACGACTTGATTACGAGCATCTTCATGTGACTACTTGGTAACCCAGTGGCGTACCTAGGATCTACGCTTGGTAATCTTAGTGGTAGTCATGCACCAGATGTGTACGGTTAGTCAAGGAATCGGTTGCTCATCACACTTAGGCTAGATTAGATTTTCTTACCTTTTCCTCCTAGCTTAGCTTAGTTAATCTTACATTCCACTGCCTTCAGGAGTAGCGTTAGAATTAGGAAACACATCATACACCTCATCTGAACTAAAACATATGTGATAAATATAATACTAGTCTAGGTGGGAAGACAGCAAACTATGACCTAAGGATAACTATCTAGGTGCCACAACTAGTTTGTCTGCAGAGTTTGACCGGATCGTGCGTGCTACACTCATTTCATATGGTTGAGTGTAGGGGTACCTTGCCACTCATCAAAAATGATCATCATGATTAGATTTCACTTCCTAGAACCAGTGTACTTAGGAATGTAAGGTCTATAGAATTTGATCGAATTATGTGTGAACACTTGTAATTTGTATGGTTGGGTGTAGGGTGTACTCATTGCTCATCATATGTCATAATTGCAACTTGTTCAAATTATGCTTGCCTCAGTACGACTTAATCCCTATTACATTTTTACATTCTTAAATTAGTTTATAGGTTTCCAAATTAGGTGGGTTTAACTGATGGAAATAGTAACTCATGAAATATTTAGCTTAGAAATTCTTAGGATAATGGCAACTCGCTCAACCTACCTAAGTGATGGGATGCGATATCGCATGGGCCACAATATCGTGTACGCGATACCACGTACGTGATATCGCATCTTCCCCTGCTATATCGCAGTCTATCGCAATGTCTATAAATAAGAAGCAGCTCTTCCTTGTTTTAGATAATTAGAGTTAGGAGTAGCGAAGCTCTAGCAATGTGATCCCTCCAAAGATAGATTATTTTTCCGTGTTTACCCGCAGTGTGGTGAATGTAATTGTACAACATCCTTTATTTGAGTGTGACGTACTTGGACATGCACATGACCGGCAATAAAGATTGAGATTACTTCATCATTGCAGCATTCACTTTGTTGTTTATTTATTTATTTAATTGTTATTTACTACTTTCTCTCTTACCCTTATCTCCTAGAACGTGGAATGAGTACGACTTGATTACGAGCATTTAAGTGTGACTACTTGGTATCCCAGTGGCACACCTGGGATCTGCGCTTGGTAATCCCAGTGGTAGTCATGCACGAAGTCCAAGATGTGTACGGATGATCAAGGAATGGATGCTCATCGCACTTAGGCTAGATTATATTCTTTTACCCTTTTCTCCCCTAGCTTAGCTTAGTTAATATTATCTTCCATTGCCTTCAGGAGTAGCATTAGATTAGAACACATCATACACCTCACTTTGGACTAAACCATACGTGATAAATATAATACTAGTCCAGGTGGGAAGACAACGAATTGTGACCTAAGGCTAATTATCTAGGTGCCAAAACTAGTCTGTCTACGGAGTTCAGCTGGATTGCGCGTGAGAACGCTCATATTCGTATGGTTGAGTGTAGGGGTATCTCGCCACTCATCA
>MNCI01033306.1:76176-89549 GCA_015680685.1 Gnetum montanum
GAGAGTGTTGAAAAACATCAACGGGACCCAAATTTCAACTTAACAAGGGTCCATAATCATAAAAAGGAGAAATCAACCAATCTCAAGGTGGAAACATCATCTTTGCCAATACAGTAAACATTAGAAGAAGCTGAGGCAAAGATCAATAAGATGTTGGAATGGATGAATCAAAAGTATGGAGAATATATCAACATCATTGGAGATAGAATTCTGACAACCCAAGAAGTAGGATGAAATAGTAGACATTCAGAAAGAAGGGATAAGGAAAAGAAGAGCTTAACTACCAATCATACATATGAATGTAACATATGCTTGTACAATCACCCCAAGGGCCAATGCCCAATATTGTTACACTTACATGAGCATTGGGGAAACACGTTACATCTAGAGTTCATACAGAGATACTATGTTCAATCACAGTGGCAACAATCCCAGTCGTGGGGGAATCCACCCTCAGACTGGAGACACCTTTCATATCATCCGAATCCAAACGCTTATCTTGTTCAACATCCTGTTTCTCCAATTGGGCCAACACACTTTATCTCACCCCATTACTATTCTCCACAATACTATCAACCCATGTCTCCAACACAACCACCACCTTGGGCACCCTATATTCCTCCTAACTTTCAACATTCTCATCCTTTTCCTCCTTCTACAGTGCCACCAACTGTTCTTAAGGTGCCTGCACCACAACAACAAACCACGAACAACACTTGTGCTACTGCTATTAACAACAGTGAGAAACCTCCTCAACATCCAAAGTGTCCCTTCTTTAAACATGGCTGTAAGAAGGGACAACACAATTCCAAGGCCACTGCATCTTTCAACTTAGCATAAGTCCCACACTGTGGTGCACCCTTACCTTCAAATCCAACGCCTCATGTAACTTCATCAAGGCCACCAACTCACACTCCAACAACAATCCATCCCAATGAACACAACCATGGGAGGCATCATTCTAATCCTTGCATACCATCTAACGATCCCAAACATCATAGTGGGTCAACTCATTATCTGGGAACTACATCGTATAAAGTGCCCCACTATGCTTATTATAACCAAGTGTGTGAACCCCAATGGGGTAACTATGGACCAGTTCCAATATTTCCAACATGCAAGGATCCTCACCCTTCATTTATTAATCCTTGTCATCCTCAACCGATTAGTTATGGGGGATACCCTCCATTCAAGTAACAAGCAGGATTAATAACTTTTTAATTTTCTTTAATTTTTCAATTTTTGTTTTCCAATTTTTCATTTTTCAACTTTTTGTTTTATCTTTTTATCTTTTTGTGTTTTTGTGTTTTTTTCTTTTTATGTTTTTGTAAGTAATCTCATCTACGAATAAAACACTCATGTGGATCATTGGTTGAGGTGTGTTCTATGTTATTAAGTCATGAGCAGTCAATTATTTGGACAATGAGCCCATTACACGCACTCATCCATTCTACAAATAACGAGGTTCTAATCGAGGGTACAGTGATATTCTTAACATTTTTTAAAACTTAAAATTAATTTTTTGTTCATTGTACCCAAAATGAAGAAGGATGGACCAAGAGGGAATGATTAGGGTGTGACATCAAGGGAATTTGTGGATTCTCTTTGGTGACGTCTATGGGTGTTATCATGAAACATGGTTGTACTAAGATTCTTGTAGATCTAATGAAAAATGGGAGTAATAGTAATCAAAAGGGCACTCAAAAATCAAACGCTGTTCTAGGGGGTCCCACTAGAAAGACATGCACCCATGCCCGAAGGTTGGCAACTTCTTTGGATTAAGTAAAGTGAAAAAAGAGAAAAAAGAGAAAGGAAAAACAAAGTACCATAAAACAAAAATCACTCCTCCCTTGCACAAAATTCCAAGTGATCGTATGCCTTGTTGTTATGGTCCTCTCATAGTTGCTCATCATGGGATGAAACAATGCGATGTCACTGATTAGAAGGATGGATTTGGTCCTAATCTTGGAATGATGGGTTAATGACACATTAATCATGCTTTACACACAGGATTCATTGTGCCCTAGGTCAGTTACCTCATGTCCCAATCTCTACGATCCCTTTCTACAATTTGTCTCATCTCACTGTTCGTGTAATTGTAGCTCATGTCCCGTGTAGCATAGAATTTTCATCTCATTCTGGTGATATTTACATGTGTGTGTTTTGTGGAATTAGTGCGGATTACATCTAACCCTTCTAGTGCACTTTAAGTGTGGTTACACAAGGGCATTATAGGTTGAAACCTGCTTTGGGGAGGACCCACTTGTGTAATTTTTGTGATTCTCACTTATGACATTGCTCACACATACCATTTCTTACCCTCAGCTTAATTTTTCAATAATTTTCTTTCCCTTATTATTATCCCCCTAAATTTTAACATTCCAATGTACCATTACATACCCTTTTTCTTACCACCCAAGGTTTTATTGATAAAATCCCCACCGTCATCATTAATTGTGCCTTTGGACTTAATGAAATTACCTTGGAACATTTTCATTATAGCCAATGTCCTTGATTTTCAACATTAATTTCAAGAAAATTCTTTAAAAATTCGGTATTTCCTTGGTGTCTCATATTAGTTGGGATGAGATATCACGTACGCGATATTGTATCCCATGTGATATCGCGTACGCAATGTATCGTATGCGATATCGCATCCTATTTACCTATAAATAGGTACCCCTGCTGCAACACTTAGCATCATTTTGCCATTTACACAGGGGGAGTTTTTGCAATTTTTCTCTATGACTTGTGATTGTGTGAACCCTTGTTTTTTCACTCATATCTCGAGCGTTGGTGTTTTGATTTTAATTCCGTTTGAACCTGCTTGAACCTAGGGTGTTTAGCTTAGTTGTGGGGGAGAGACACTTGTCAAAAAGTGCCTAACTTTTTTGAAATTTATCATTTCCTGAAGGACATCATCTAGGGTAATTAACTAACACTTAGAATGATTGTGCCTAAAAATCATTTAACCTTAGGTATATCGGGAGACTAAATTGGAAACCACCTAAGTCATAGGACCTATTATTACAAATGTTTGAGCATTATCACATGTGATAACATAAGATCTTTAACTAAGACAAGTAGTAAGGTATAACTTAACTTCCAAAACGACCTTACTAACACTTGGCTTGTGTGATTGCAGATGGCCCCGAAACGTGGACAACAAGAAGGTCCTACTCAGGGTGGGAGAAAATGAACTAGGAGAGGTGGAAGACAAGGTCCTGCAGGATAACATGCAGAATAGGAGGAGTAATCATTCAACATCCATCAAGATGAACCTCCTACCAGATGGTCTGAGCAGGCAAAAGGAGGAGCCGCTGCAGTGTCTGAACAGGGACAACAACTCACGTTGCCACAAGAATGTGTTTAGGCCATCCACGAAAAGTCCACATTCGCTACAGTGATTGTGGAATTGAACTTTGAATCATTTGCAGAGTTCACTCCTGAGGCTGTTAGGGATCACCTCAAAGGATCCCCATTTTCACGTATCCTCTCTAAGAGCGGTGCTTGGTACCTAGGAGTAACGTACCAGTTTTGGCACAATAGGGAGCAAGGCACAATTGTAAATATTTGTGGTGTGATAGTAGACTTCTCTGCGTAGGCAATTTTGGAAGTGTTAAACCTTCCGAATACAGGTCCCCATGTTGCTCGGTTATCTACTCGTTTAGACCCTGATGTGCGAAAAGATTGGTTAGAGAAGGCTTATGGTAGAGATAAAGCATTTGGTGAACTAATGACGGAAGAGAGGATTTACTTCAAAACCAGAACATATCACCTCTTCCCCACAAAAGGCTTGAAAAGAATATCCACGTATGCGACGAGAGGATGTGTAGTGTTGATGGGAAAGGTTAACGCTAACCTACCCCATCTATATTTGACGGAGATCCTAAGGCAGTTTGAAGAATGGAAGAGAGGGAAGATGGCGTTGCCTTTCCCCTGCCTTATCAGAAAGCTTTGCCGAAGTGCTGGTATTTGAGGATACACCAATGATGTCCTCCGAAAAGCTGAAAATGCTTCATATGCTGAATTGCTAAAAGCGCTAGCTCTAGGAAAGAGCACTGGCGAAGAGCTGAGACCAGAACAAGAAAAAGAACAGGTGAATGGAACCAGTCAAACTCCAGCCACAAGTCCCAACCAACAACAGGAAGCAGGGCCCAGCACAGGCTAGGATCAGCCATAGTCGCAAGACTACAGACCGTCGATGCGCCATCTTAGGGCCATCGCTGACATGGTCAGATGGGGAAGTCATGATGACACAAACCTCTTTCATGTCATCGACGATGCCAGAAAACTTACAGTTTCACTAGATCACACAAGGGGAGAAATATCCATTCAAATAGGAGGAGGGGAAAGTAGATGGTCACAAAAAATCTTAGGAAATGCGGCATCTTTCCAGGTGCAGTTAAAGACTGGTGAAGGGGCCATTGTGGTGGTCATGCAACACCAGAATGCCGTGGGAGCTGCAGATGTGGTTGCAGATCACATCAAGAAATATTTCAATGTACCTGTTGTGCCACTGGCAGATCTTATAGGAGCATGGGATGCTCAAACTTTGGCCAAAACCTCGATGACTCCTACAGAACATGAGGATGTGCTTGATAGATTGCTTCAAACAGGGCAAGTAATGATGTCCTTATTTGACATCCCTAAGGATGTAACAACAATTTAATCAGACCTCATTTCCACGAAGGGGAAACTGGTCTTAACAGAGGTAAGGGCAGAGCATGCTGAAGCTGAAGTGCAGAGACTACAAGAGCAGCTCGTGGCCTTACAAGTAGCACAACGGGATCCTTTACAATTTGTTCCTGCAAACCAGTTAGAAAATTTTAGAACGGAGCAACTAACAAAGTTGATTGCAGAAAATAAAAAGGTGGTAGAAGAAAAGAAGATGACCACTTGGGATGCTTCCATAGCAAAGGCGCAAACTCATGCGCATCTTAAGGCACTCAAGGCCTTAGAAGAAGAAAACAAGTAGTTGGTTGCAGATAACCTTCAGTTAACCACTGTAGAGAAATAGAAGAACGTTCTTGATGAACACTTTCATCAATTACGAGAATAATTCATCCGGATTAACCGAGACGTAATCCGTTTAGCCAGAGAAAATTGAACCCTCTCGATGGAGGAGGTACACGCTATTCACCAAAAGTCAGCAATTGAAATCAGCACATGGCAAAATGAGGCTAAATGACATGAGAAGTTGTAGGAGCACTTTCAGGATCAGGTGGGGATGTAAAAAAAGATCCTAGAGAAGGAGATTCATATGGCCAAGGCCCAAATCAGTAATATCAGTGCTCAACACACTGATTGGAGGGCCATATTGGACACATATGCTTTAGCCCACCAAGCGAAAGTTAAGAACTAGGACTTGCAGATTCAGGACTTGATAGAGTACATGGAGTTGGCAAACCTCAGATATGCCAACCTTGCCATGTTAACAACAGGGTGACCGAGGTCAGAGCTCAAGCAGCAGGTAGCTTCCACCCACATTAAATTCGAAGCAAAATTTGCAGAGCACAAGAAGCTGGTAGAGAAACTAGATGTTGCAAATTCTGAACTGGAGGTGGTAAAAGCCAACTACTAGGGACAAAAAGATGTCGCAACTGACTTGGCTCGATGGCTAACGGACCTTCATGAATATAAGAACAAAGCCAAAGCCTATGAAGGGGAACAACGGGTGTTCGCAGCATGGTATGTTAAAGCTAACTAGATGTTCTTGCAACTACCCTACCCATGGGAAGTGTCGACTCTGTCAAACATTGGAATATTAGCATGGATAGCACAGGACCCTTGGATTGAAGAGGAGAAGCTCCAGGCCATACTTCAACACCATCAAGCTTCAAAGCCTGGAGCACAAGACAAAGAGAAGGCATCAATGGAGGAGCCACCACCACCAGGAACTACATGAGTTTCACATTTTTGTAGCTATAGCATATTTTGTGTGTTGTGTTTTCTTCCCACACTACAGCATCATTTCATTTTTTTCCAGTTAATAATCCCATACCTATCCACTATGTAATCATTATAACTCAAGGACGAGTTTTTATTCAGTCGTGGGGGTATGATGGGATGCGATATCGCATGGGCCACGATATCGTAGTCCATCGCAATGTCTATAAATAAGAAGAGGCTCTCCCTTGTTTTAGATAATTAGAGTTAGGAGTAGCGAAGCTTTGGCAGTTTGATCCCTCCAGAGATAGATTATTTTTCCCTGTCTGCCCGCAGTGTGGTGAATGTAATTGTATGGCATCCTTTATTTGAGTGTGATGTACTTGGACATGCACATGATCGGTAATAAAGATCGAGATTACTTCATCATTGTAGCATTCACTTTGTTGTTTATTTNATTCCATAAGCTTCATGTGGGTTGCAAATTGGTTGGGAATGACATTTTTACTTAGTTGAGTTAATATTGTGCCTTAGTGATGAGTAGTGAGATACCCCTACACTCAACCATACGAATATGAGCGTTCTCACGCACGATTCGGTCGAACTCCATAGACGGACTAGTTGTGGCACCTAAATAGTTAGCCTTAGGTCGCAGTTTGCTNTATTCGTATGGTTGAGTGTAGGGGTATCTCACTACTCATCACTAAGGCACAATATTAACTCAACTAAGTAAAAATGTCATTCCCAACCAATTTGCAACCCACATGAAGCTTATGGAATCTTGTTGGACCCAAAGCCCAAGTGTAAATCACCTAGACACAAAAATTGAATTCACAAATAAAACTCACGATGCAAAGATTAGGCAAAAATAAACTTCATTTAGTAGAGCATAAATACAATCATAGATTTGGGCTTTCAATACTCCTCATTACTTGAATAGCCTCTCCCAACCCTAAGCTCTACTTAATACCAAGAATAGTGATTGCTTCAATTCTTAATTGGTCTATATTGAAACTAATATTAAATTTTTTTTACATATGTATTGACTTGTGAAAGATACATCACTTTTACCTATGAAATAGCAAATTCACTCGTAAATCTTGGTGTAAATAAAAAAAGTTTGTAACTTAGAGAATTTATGTAACTAAAGAATTTGGATAGATAATAAACACATATGAGTTATATAAGACTCAAAGTTTTTTAATTTAGAGTTTTCTAAGAGATGTAAAACCAAACTTTACTATAGGCTCACTTTAATGTTGCATACTTTGATACCAAATAACATGGGCTAACCTATTAAGATAGGTAAATGATTTGATGATGATTTTCCTATGACTAACAATCAACTTGATAATATAGTCCTTGAATGTATATTTTTACTATGCCTCAAGTATGATGTGTGTTAACATAGTTCCTTAGGATCAAATCTATGGCTAGTAGAATAAGAAGCCACAAGCTCTAATCAAGTGAATTATGCCTCATTGATAACTTATAACTTATCTGATGTCCATGAGAGGTGGCTTAAGTCATAAGTTGACAAGGATTTGTAGGGAAGAGGTTGTTAGTTTGAGTCACACTTAAGATACCTTTATGTTCTATTTAAGTTCTATGAATGTATTATGTTGGTAATATGTCTTCAAGGTGCCTATAGTTACAACTTTAACATGCTTCTCCTCTACTTTTGTACTCTAGATTCTTATTTTTAATAGATATATTTTTTGGGTCCAACATCCTCCCACAAGTTTACATGCTTCCAATCTATTGTGAACCAAAAAAAAAAAAAATAAAATAAAATCAAATTGAAAATTTTTTATGCATTTTTTAAAACAATGAGGTGTTAGCGTAGTGGTAAGAGTTTTGGCTTGGTAACCCTAGATCACAAGTTTGATTTAGTAGGCAACACATAGTTATGAAACGAAATTAAAGTTTGATTATATCTAAAGGCCCATAGGATCTATTAAACAAATATTACACTTTCATGAAAAATAAAGATAGACTCTATAAATTGACTAAGCATCAATGGGGACGGCAAAAACATTATAATGTTGTCTCAAATGGGTTTCTATAGATCCAATCTATAAGCAAAAACATGAAAGGGCACTTTTAAAAAAGGACAAGGTTTCATCTTTTTCCTAACCTAAAAGAAAGGTTTTAAGAATTAGTAAGGATGAAAACCAAAAAAGACATCATCAAAACCATTACAGTATTTAATAACTTTCACCTCTCTTTAATACTTCTTGGCAGTTGTACTCTTAACTTGGTTTCTTTATGATACTTTTTCCTAAATTGCATCTCACTTTACATACATGACTTGGTTAAAATCTTATAAACAAGAGTCACGAGAGAAGGAACTGAAATCTTCTTTGTCTTCACCGACAAATGGCATCCGATTCAGTGCAGTGGGGTGTCGTAAGTGAGGCCCTAATTTTGCGGTGTGTTAGTGCTTGGGAATTCATGCTAATTGATACAGAGAGGAAAATGGAAGGTGAATAGGAAATTAAAATAACAAGAATCATGTTTTCTTCGTATTAGTAGAATTTTTGAGACCATTCCCTACTTTTCTTCTTTTAGAAAAAAACAAGAACCCATAACTTGGATGCCCACTTGTCATTTCAGAAAAGCATAAGCCTAAATTTAGGCCTGATTGATAACCAGAGTGCCAATGCATGTGAAGAAGCATATCGACGCATTATAACGGGTAAAGCAAAGAAATTCCAAGTTGCTATAATAATTCAATCCTCGACCACGCAATGATTGAGCCCAAGTTTGAAATGCGTTGATTCAAACAAGCCCAGTTTATTTAGGTAAATCGAGCATATTGGGTCTGCAGTCTTCACTAATTTCTTTAATTTTTTTATAAATTTCCCGAGTCCTCCTCTTTTTTCATAGTCTTTTCTGCTGACTCTTCTCGCGTCTTCATAGAGCCCTTGCAAATCTCGTGCTCTGGTAAGGAATGATTTAAATCTCTGCAGAAATCTGGATTTTTGCCAAATTCCTGTTATGGGTTTCCAGATTTGGCTTGAATAACGGCTGAATCATTTGATTTGCAATGATTAGTGGCGAGGAGGGGTGCCCTCTCATAATGAAAGAATGAAAAAATGAGTCATTGACGAAGAAACAGAAATGGTATCTGTTAGAGTTTGATTTTTAACTGCTCAGGTACATGTTCAAATGCTTTATTGGGTTATGTTTCTTCCCCTGGAATAAGTTACTCTCCGCTTTCTGAATTGAGTTCAGCTATTAACTTATCTGTGTTTTATTCAATTCTATAGTTTTGAATAGGTAGTTATGTGGAAAATTTAAGAATTTGAATCTTCTTTCGTGGGCTTCACTGGGTTTTCAAATTTTCATTATATGTGAGCAATAAATGCTTTCATGATAAGTTTTAGAGGGATATTTTTAAATTTGCGGGTAAAATCGCACTGATCCAGAGCAATCACCTGCGGACTATCCTACTTCTGCAATTTCGTGTTTTTAAATTTTTTTCATGATGTAAGAGCCACTGAAAAGCCAGATCTTTGCCATGGTGTGATATAATCCCAGTGTTATAACCACGTATGCCGCTGTGTATAATTTGCAGGCAAATGTTTGACTGTTTCCAGGTGAGAATATTAGGATGTGTTGCATTTTCTCTATGTTTTCTTGTCTAACTTTTTGTTGCCTTAATGATCTCACGCGTGGAAAGCAATCTTGTTGTTTTAAAGCCCATCAAAAGTGTTTTCAAAAATGAAAATTGATTTGTCCTGATTTTAATCTCCAAGTTTTTCCATTGTCATTTGTGGGCATCTATGATCTCAGTGTTATATTTTAATTAATGATTTTCTTGTCCCAATTGATGTTTTAACTTGTCTTAATTTCTTTAGGTATTTTTAGCTTAGAGAATCTTGATAAACCGTACTTAATGCTTTTGCGTATGAGTGCGCATGTGTTTAGGTTTTATTTTTTATTTTTTTGGGTTTGTTTTTGTTTTCCTGTTTTCTTCTGTGGGTGCAAAGGAAGGCCCAAGTTTCAAGATTTTTTTTCGAATTCCTACACTCAAACGCTACTGTCAATTGTTGTAGTGATGGATACAATAATAGTATCTTTGGTATTTGATGTTGCTTGTTCATTGGCATATAAAGGTTTATTTTATTGGCTCCCTTTAACTTCGTTATGATGTCTACTATGCTATGCAGATTTTATGAGCTTAAATTTTTACAGCAGTTCGCCCTAGTAAGATGTCTCAGGGTTATGCAATAGAGCTTTACTTTGACCCTGCTCTTGAAAATCAAGTGTTAAAAGCATGGAACATTTTGGCTAGAAGGCAAATCAGCACACACCTGATAGAAATTGAAGCGCGTCCCCATATAACTCTGTTTGCAAGCCCAACAATAGAGATTTCAAAATTACAGAATGCAATCAAGAATTTTGCATTGAAGCAAGAGCCATTAGCATTGATCTTTTCTTCCGTTGGAAGTTTATGCACAGATGAAAATGTTTTGTTTTTAGCTCCAACACCGACACATTCGCTGCTCACTTTTCATAACCAACTATTGGACCTATTGAAACGGGAAGGCCTTGAAGTGAGTGACGGCTACCAGCCTGATAAATGGATTCCTTACTGTTCAGTAGCTGAAAATGTTCCAAGAAATGGACTGGCTGAGGCATTTTCTCTTGTTAGAGATTTTAAAATGCCTATCAGTGGATATGGTTTAGATATTGGTGTTGTAGAGTTTTCTCCAGTGAGAGAGCATTTTACTTTTGCTTTAGGAGGTAGCATTGATTCTTAAGAATCATTTTGGATGGCTTGGCTGCGTTTCCTTGTTATGATCTTTCTGTATATCATTATGAACGAAGTTTAAAAAGTGATTCAATTGATGAAAATAATTGAGAGATATTTAATCTAACTGACACCACGGTTCTCTTTGCATGGTCTTCATTGCTCTGAATATTTAATGCTTTAGTTTCTCATGTACAGTATGTTCGAAGGTGGTCTTTTTCTTTACTAAAGTTAAATTGGCTTTCTTATACATGTTTAAAAAGTACAGGATACTAGAATGAAACAATGGTAGACATGAAGATTGTTGTGGGAAAGGCATGAGTAAAACAGTGATGCTACCCAGTAAATTTTTTTAACGTCTTTTTTGCATCCTTCATGTAATATGGCTATAGGCCAGTATTCTGTAAAAGTTGCATATGCACGGCTGATGTTTCTAATTTGACTGTTTTTTTGAAAATTGAAAATTTTCATGATTTCTCCTTATTTAGATTCTCATCTGTGATATTGTTGACTATTAACATGATGGTTAAGACTTGTGACTTGTAAGTCACATCTACTGAGTTAATGCAGAGATACTACCCATTTTGCAATAGATTATGACTGATGTGGGAAAGAAAGAAAACAGTTCAGTTAAGCTCTTTGATCGGGTGTTTCTTTTGTTTTTTAGGTGAAATTGTTTCAAAAATAAATTATCGGTTTTGTAGGTTGATCTTAATTGATAATGTTCACCGCCATGTCTATTGGCAAGAGGATGAACTCGTATTTGACAGTGATGTCTCACTAGTTATTAGGAATCCACAAGTGTTCCATCAATGGGCTTCACAAGGGTAGGAAAGATAGGTGCCTACTATGGGGAGGATCCTATTATGAGTTCTTGATGGCTTGTCATTATGAGTGAGCAATCTTAACCTTATCTTTGAGGATGGCAGTGGTTGCATGGCATAAGGTAATTAATTTGTATGGTTTTAACTCAATGAGCCAGATAAAGATTATTTCTTTTCACCTCTATTTTCTACCGATGCACTTTGATTACAGATTAGATGTTTGACTAAGTCATACTTTATGTTCTTACATATCTTGGTTTGTTTGGTTGATGGTATCATATGTTTTAGAGCCTTTTGGTTTGCTTAGGATGCAGGATATGCATGTTCTTATCAATTCCTATGTTTATATCTTTATTTGTTGTGCTTATGTTCTTTTGTATGTGTATCCAATTTATGTTGTCCAAGGCTAGTGTCTACTAACTTAATCATGACGGAGAGGCACAATTGAGTATGTATTCTTCAATTCATTCTTATATCATACACCATACTAGTGTACATGCTTAGCATTCGAATGTTATTTTTTTCTTGTTTTCTTTAGGAATCATACTTCGTGCATGATTTTTTCAATAGTGTGTTAGTGCTTAAAGAATTTAGATGATTTTTAGCATTTTTGTAGTTCAACATGTTTATGCAAGTGCACTTTTCATACATGAGGCCCATGCAAAAATTGATTAGGAGATCTTAAACCTTAATTTATGGATTGATAAAAAGACAATACCCTTCAACTCCACCTGAAGAACACAAGTTTGATCTAGAACCTAAAGGACCTCTCTTAAAAGGTGAATCAGGTGGTAGAAAGATTGTGTTCTTGAAGTACAAGTAGTCAGTATGCACAATAATCATTAGTTGAGTACAAGCCAAAAGATTTATTAGTGATTTTCATCAAGCCTAAGGCATCTTTAGTTTTGTAGGCATGCAAGGGACTCTTCTTGTTAGTCACCCTCTTCTTATAGTGGCAATTCTGTAATGCATCTTGTGTCAAAAGCTATTTTTACATTTATAATTTCTCCACAGTGACCTTGTTAGGTATCTAGTTTCTATTTTTGTGTTTTAGGTTTTAAAACTATGGAGCTTGCTTTACTATTTTGAAAGTTTAAGATGTATTAAAATTTGTAACAAAAAAATCATAGGAATTAGTTGTCGTAAAACAAACAAGGGACATAATTGTGGAACTCACAAGATAAATTGAAGAATTGATGGTAAGAAATATATAGATAGAGGGTAAAAAGCTAATAATGCAAGCCAAGATCTTTGAACTCTAAGAAGATATTGGTGGAAACTTTCAATTTGAGTTGATATGTGAGATAATCAACATAGTAGGACTTGATTGTATCAAATATAACCATGCTTATTTTTGCAAATAGTAGCTCATTCAAAAATTGATGAGAGAGTGACTCTTTAGGAACATTGTTATCCCATTGTAACTAAGAGAATTGATTGACTACAACATTTTTAGTCACATTCATATTAATAATTATGATATTAAACCCTTGCAAAATTACCATTCATTGGAAATGGATTGAACTATGATCAATGTGAATAAAAACTTAATACCCAATGATGAGTGGCGAGGTACCCCTACACTCAACCATACAAAACGAGCGTAGCACGCGCGATCCGGTCGAACTTTGCAGACTAAATGCCTAAATGCCCTATGGAACACTTGGGGTTAATCATTCGTTGTCTTCGCAGACTTACTTGTTGTTGTCACGGTGTATGGTTAAGTAAGTCCAAGGTCTATGATTTTTTTGGTCTTTTCTGATTTTATGTCTCCTACGCTAAGAGCAAAGGGTTGAGAAACTAACTAACTCTAACTAAGGTCCTAAGTCTAAATTAACTAGCGTTAGCATCCGTTCCCACTTGCCGTACACACCCTGAACTATGCAACTGTGGCTACCAAA
>MNCI01033306.1:95082-111485 GCA_015680685.1 Gnetum montanum
AAAGCTCGTCTTTATTGCCGTACACAACTTGCGTTTAGGTACAAAGTTGCTTGAATAAAGAACCGTTCACTTGGGGGACTACTACTGCGGGCACATGGAAAATATTCTATCTCTGGGGTGATCAATCCACTAGAGCTTCGCTACTTCTAGCCTAGGATGGGAAATGAGGGGAGTGCTACCTCTTATTTATAGATTTGGTGGCGGACCACGATATTGCAAGGGACGACGCGATATCGCATGGGATGCGATATCGCAACGGCCGCGATATCGCGTCTCATCACCCAAGCACATAGTACTTGAATTTCTCTATGGCATATATCCCAATAATGATCTTTTTTCATGGTGGTACAACTCTAGTATACTTGTAATTCTTCTAGTTATACAATGAATGTAGTATGGACACATTTCATTATCTAACTATGTAATCATGGATACAAAGAAAAAGTTGGATGCATTTTTCATGATATGAGATGACTTGAACTAATTTAGAGCATGTATGATTGAAATTTTTATAATTCTTTATTTCTAATATTTAAATGCATGTTTCTACTTGATCCACTAAAATGCTGCCTCCTTTTTTATAAATTCTGCTAGTAATTTAGTAATTTTGGTGAAGTTCTCTATGAAATTCCTATAGTAGTCTATGTTCAAGAAAAGATCTAACATCTTTTGCTATATAGTGTCTTTGTGTTATTCCTTAAATTACTTTATCTTTTCAAGATACATCTCCATCCCTTTTTCAAATGATTGATATCCAAAAATAATACCCTCCTAGATCTTCATATTAATTTTCTACCAATTAAGCTTGAGATTATTTTGTATACATTGTTTTGTTACCTTTTCTAGATAGTTCAATGCTCATTAAAATTAGAATCATAGGTGGATAAATCATCCATGAAGACTTCTATACCATTATCTATCTATTACTAAAATAAACTAAGAACCATAAATTGGAATCTTGTAGAAGTATTACACATCATAAAGAACATTTATTATAAGAAAAAGTTTTCCAGGGATTTGTAAATGTAGTTTTGACTTGATCCTCTATGGCTATCTAAATTTGATTATAACCACTAAAGCCATCTAGGAAGCTATAATACTTATGGCCTATAGTGATGTTTAATACTTCATCTACAAATGGAAATGAAAAATTCTCCTAGAGGTTTATCATATTTAATACCCTAAAATTAATATAAATTCTTCATTGTCCATATTTCTTTGACATAATAACAAGTGGACTTACCCACTTATTGTCTACTATAGGATAGATGAATATAGTCTTTATAAGTTTTTTAACCTACTTTTTAATAACTTGCTTAAATTTTGGATTAAACCTTCACTTTTGCTATCTTTTGGATTTGATGGCTAGATCAATGAAGATTGTATGCTAGCGTATGTGAGGAGCAATCAATGTTATCTTATCATACAATCATGTAAAGAGTATTGGCTATTTATTCATGACCTCTAATAATTTATATTTTTATTTTAGTGCGATTTGAACATTTAGAAGTATTGGTTTATCATTTTTTAGGAAAACATACTTAAGAGACTCTAGTAATTTTTTGAGTTCAATGTTGTCTAGTTTAGTTGTTTCAAAATGAAAATTTTCCCAAACCATTTCTTCTTCTTAGAGGTTTTCTACATGGTAAAGTTGGTTTTCCTTTTATTCCATTTCATCTAGTTTATCAAAATAAGTACTTGAGATATCTATTTAAGTTTCATAGACATAGATTTGTAGCTTTTATCTATGATCAATTACTAGATGTCTTCTTGCTTGGTGGCTACTACATACATGCACTTCTACATATTTCCTAATTCTTCATATGATTTTCATGTTGTGATGGTTCTATATATAACTGCCAAAATTTTTTGCATGAAATTGCACCGTTGATCACTAAATGTAATGCATGAAATGTGATTCTTTTCCACAACTCAATGTTCATTTTCCTTAGAAATTTTTAAGGGTAGATCTTTGATGTAACACCCTGCTAACTTAGCTTAAGCTAGAAAGACATTTTTTATATAAAATACATAATTAAATGGAAGTAAAATGTTGCTTACTAAAATAAAATGGATGGAAAGAAAAACTTAATAGACAAAAGAGTAGGCATTCACAAACAGATACATAGGAAAAATAGAAAAGTTCATAATAAAATCTAAAAATAAGATAAATTAGTCATAATAGCCCTATGCGTGCCATGTCTAACCTATTTACTACCAAATATAGAACAAAACCTATTTATACTAGCCAAAAAATAACAATGATAGAAGTATGAAAAATAACAATGGAAACTAAATTTAAACATAAACATTTGAAATTACAAAGCTATATGATCTAATCAATCCACATGATATAATATGAAAAAAAATTATAGTTTCATCTAATAAGAATTGGGTACCAACACAACTTATATAGATGAAACCATTAATTCTAAAAAAATTTAATATAACCATAATCTAAATAGAATTAACCTACACTAAAATAGACAAAACAGAGTACAAGTTCTAAATCAATATCAAATCCATAATTCCATATGAATGTTATAGCATATGATAAAACTTAAATTCAAATCGAAATCTTAATGAAACATCTTAAAGTATGAGTTAATCATTAATAATATCTTCTAAGTCCTCCTTATCTAAGGTAACAATATCACCTAGAAATCACACAAACCAAAGAAATTAGTACTAATACTTACTGGGGTAAATCAAATTAATAAATAACCCCTAATGATTTTGGTTGAAGACATTAGGTAGCTAGAAAGTCATGCACATGGGTAGCTATAAGCAAAAGTTAGTAGATAAAAAAATACAAACCAAACCAATACATAAAATAAATAGGACTTGAATAACTAATCAAAATAATCAAAGAGAATCCACCACCATTGATTAGCTCAACAAATGAAGAAATTAGTGAGTCTATAACCCACATATTAGTGGATGTTTGGTGAGTCTAAAGCCCACATATTAGTGAGACTAAAACCCATATATTATCAAATTGATGAGTCTAAAACTCATATTTCTAATACTTGATGAGTTTGAAGTTCACATATTTTAAATTAGCCAAATGAAATTGATTACCAAACCAATAAATAACAAATCCAAAATACATATTCTTTGGTGATGAGAAAAATAAACCTAAAATGACAATGAAATTAGAAATACTAAACTAAAGAATTAGTGTGCCTAGATCTCACATAAAACATGAAGTTGAAGAATCTAAAGTTTACATAATTGCTAAATGATATGCCAACATAAATCTCACATTTGTCAAAAAATAGGTAGATGAGTCTAAATCTCAAATTAAAAAATAAATGCCAAAAGTCCAAACTAATTTTCAAAGCTAATAGGTCAATAAATTTTATAACTCAAAAGTTTTAATATATCAAATAAGGCCAAAATCAAAGTTATGAGTGTAGATGAATGTTTGAAAATACGAAAATATTACTAAAGTAACTCTAACCTTCTCATGGTCGTTCTAGGCTTCTATAGTTACTAAAACACCAATAGTTACCAATTTCTAGTTTTTAGATATTGTGAGAGCCCTAAAAATTTTAGTTTTGGTTATTTTCATAGTATTTCATTGTCTTGAATATAGGGATGACTTTAAAAAAGTCTCTTGAATTTTCATGTCAATTTTTAAAATGCTAACATCATCCATCACAATCACTATTGTGACCTCACAACCAAGTCACAACACACCACTTTGGAATCCTCACGATTTATGCTATGATACTCAATAACTTTGTCTTCTAGGATGACATTAGTTTTACTCATCTTAGGGGTTAAAAATGTGAAAAATAGTTTGAAACCCTAGCTCTATTGTTCAATTCTAGATAGAATTTGAAGCAAAGTTAAAATGTAGTCAAAGCTAATTAAAACATGAACAAACTTGATCAAAATATTGACTAACATCCCATACATAATAACATATCTTAATAATATTTAAGTTGTATAAAATAATATTAATATAATTAGATGTAAGAATTCAAAAAAATATAGAAACAATTATTAAACAAACGGATTTAGTCAAACAAGATTCACATCAAACATAAAAATAAAACATAAGAAGTAAATACCAAATTATCCTAGTTGTAATTGACAACATTGGAACAAAGGATTCTTGTGTGGCTTTATCTTTTTGACAAGCTCCAAATTGTAGGCAAAATAGAAGTTCAATAATGAAAACTAGGAAATATCTAAAAATGGATAAACATATGGATTATAATAGGGTAGTAGTTGATAATGCAAATCTAACTAGTTGTAGATCTAAATCAAGGTAGCTCTAGGTCAACTTGATAGAATCTTGTTCTCTAGCTTAATCTCTTAAATATTGATGAGATAAGGTAAAAAATTTCTTTCAAAAAAAATATGTTTGGTTTATAATCTTACAATGATTTGGTAGCATGGATTGGGTCACCTCATGGGTCAAAAACTGAATAAAAATATCTTATTTTTAGAATTAATTTGAAGTTTTTTGTCACATGAGTTAATGTCGAGAGTTGGCCTAATGGGAATCTTCTATGAGTAAAGATAATGGCTATGTCTAATCCCAAGCTAATAGCCAATAGCTATGGGTAAGACCAACTAATAACAAAGCCTAAGGTCTTAAAGCATTGTTGTCATACCTAAAAATTTACACTTCAATAATGTAAGTTTAGGATCCACAAAAATTTTTGTTTAGGCATGTAATGTCATAATGCTTATAACCAAAAGGAAAAAAATTACCATAAGCTTTATAAATCTTAATCAATGTGCATGGTAAGCTAAAATATACATTGTAGTACTCTAACTAGTAATTCCATTAATCATAATCCAAAACTGAATCTCATAGTGTAAGAAGTTTATAGTCTTAAATGAGAGTTGATAATATTCAATGTTACAAAAGCTCAAATACATCATGATCATCATAATAGCATAATAAAAATTTGAAAAAAAAAGGAAAGGTCATAAGATCTAGCTTCATCATTATCAAGCTCCTAGCTTCTATCATCTTGATCTACATCCATGCATGTAGGAAGCTTTAAAAACCTTCTATTAGAGATAAACACCTTGGTGCACTTGGAATAAGCTAACAGATAGCACAAGAACTTATTTTAAGATTCATGAGATTAGATAGAAAAAGCCATGTTCAAGACCATGATATCTATAAATGTTAAGAGATAGATAAATTGAGAATGTCCTAGAATTGATCATCTATAAGGACTATTGGTTTGCAAAGTGATGAGTCATGGTCTATCAGGTCCTGTTATCGGACCCCTGTTATTGGACCCTTGTTATCGGAACCCTGATACAAGATACCAAGTCTGATAGGTCCCGATATCAGACCCCCGATATCACATACACGATATCGCGGTTCTCGTGTGAGCCTATAAATAAAAGGCAGCACACTTGGTTTTGGCATTAGTTCTTAGTCCCTTATCCAAAATCTTGTAGTTTTTCTTTTCAACCCTTTTCTCCTAGTGCATGCCCGCAGTGTGGTGATTGTAATTGTATGACATCCTTATTCGAGTGTGATGTACTTGGACACGCACATGACCGACAATAAAGATCGAGATTACTTCATCATTGCAACATCCACTTAGCTTAATTAATTAATTATTTAATAGTTATTTACTACTTTCTTAGTTAATATCTCTTCACCCTTATCTCCTAGTAACGCGGAATGAGTACGACTTAATCATGAGCATTCAAGTGTGACTACTTGGTAACCCAGTAGCTTACTTAGGCCATGCGCTTGGTAATCCCAGTGGTAGTCGTCCACAAGGTCCAATATGTGTACGGATGATTAAGGAATAGATGCTCATTGCACTTAGGCTAGCTTAGATTCTCTCTCATCCTCTCTCTCTTAGCTTAGTTAATATTATTTCCTATCATACCCAGGAGTAGCATTAATGTAGGAACACATCATACACCTCACTCTAGACTAAACCATACGTGACAAAGTTAATACTAGTCCAGGTGGGAAGACAATGAATTGCGACCTATGAGTAATTTTCTGGATACCAAAACTAGTCCATCTATGGAGTTCGACCGGATCGCGTGTGAAACGCTCGTATTTGTATGGTTGAGTGTAGGGGTACCTCACCACTCATCATTGGTGTCGTAGCCAGGGACTATGCTAGTTATCGAGATTAGTTATATCATACAAGGTCACTGTATAGGAATTAACGATATATCTTTGAGGAAGAAATAATTATAAAAAGTCACATACAAATTCACACACAATTTCACAATCATGCCTCTCCTACAAGACTATAATAATGCCACATCTAGTGAGGCAATTCATTGGAGAACCAACGAACTATATGACAATGAAGATTGGAGTACGCAATCTGAGGTGGGGGTTTCTTATAAACATAAACGAAGGCAACATTGTCCCAATGCATGAAGGCATAGCTTACTTGATAACGATGAACCCCTACTGGCCACTACAAGCCTAATGCAAATACAAGAGGCTCTTCAAATCTCCCGTAGGCATTGTAAAGAGAGCCGCCTACCTAGGCTCGATTTAAACAACTTTCCCAATTTCTTAGGAGGCTATGACTTAGATCCGCAACAATATTTACAAGCCTTCTACGATGCCTATGCATGGAACAACATTGATAACGGTTGGCAAAAACTCAAGATCTTTCCTATGAAACTCGTTGGCCAAGAAAAAGTATGGTATAGATCGTTAAAACCAAATTCAATACGACGTTGGCCAACAATGGTAGAACTCTTTAATGAAAGATATCAAACCTACGCAAGAGTGTTAGCCTTGAGGAAACAAATCCAAGAGTAGAAACAAGAACAACATGAACCCTTGGACATGGCCTTAGAAAGATATTATGCATTGTTAAACAACTGTCCAAGCCATGAGTTCTCCGAAGAAAGGCTAATGTACCATGTCATTGATGGGCTTAGTGATGAAATGAGAGAGATCCTAGGGATGTATGCCCAAGGTCAACTATACAAACTATGAACCCATCAATTCCAAGAGCTTATTAAGTGGGTAGAAAAAGAAGAAGGAGAAGTGGCTAGATGGGAGAGTGTTGAAAAACATCAATGAGACCCAAATCTCAACTTGACAGAGGTCCATAATCATAAAAAGGAAAATTGACCTATCTCAAGGAGGAAGAACCATCTTTTCTAGTACAACAATCATTAGAAGAAATTGAGGCAAAGATCAATAAGATGTTGGAATGGATGCATAAAAAGTGTGAAGAATATGTCGATATTATTGGAGATAGAGTTTTGACAACCCGAGAAGTAGGAAAAAGTATCACTAGACAATCGGAAAGAAGGGATGAAGAAGATAAGAGCTCAACTACTAATCACACGTATGAATGCAAGATTTTCCTGCATGATCACCCCAAGGGCCAATGCCCAATCTTGTTACATTTATATGAGCATTGGGGAAGCATGTTACACCCAGTGTTCCTATAGAGATACTGTGTTTGATCACAGTTGCAACAATCCCAATCGTGGGAGAAGCCACCCCTAAACTAGAGACACCCTTCGCATCATCCGAATTTAAATGCTTATCTAGTTCACAATCCTGTTTCCCCAACTGGGTCAACATACTCTATCTTGCTACATTATCATTCTCCCCAATACTATCAGCCCATGTCCTCAATAGAACCACCACCTTGTGTACCTTACACTTTTCCTAAATTTCAACATTCTCATCCTTTTCCTCCTTCTACATCACCACCAACTGTTCCTGAAGTGTCTGCACCACAACAACAACCCATGAATTTTACTTGTGCTATTATTGCCAACAATAGTGAGAGACCTCCTCAACATCAAAGGCATCCCTTCTTTAGACATGACCGTAGGAAGGGACAATACAGTTCCAAGGCCACTAAATTCTCCAACTCAACACACATCCAACACTATGGTGCATCCTTCTCTTCGAACCCAATGCCTCATGTTACTTCATCAAGGCCACCAATTAACACTTCAACAACCATATGGACCAATGAATACAGCCATGGAGAGCAACATCCTAATCCTTGCATACCATCTTACGGTCCCAAGTATCATAGTGGGTCAACTCTTTATCCGGGAACCACATCTTATAAATTGCCCCACTATGTTTACTATAATCATGTGTGTGAACCCCAACGGGGTAAGTATGACTGGGTCCCAATATTTCCAACATGCAAAGATCCTAACCTTCCATTTATTAATTCTAGCCATGCTCAACCATTTAGTTATGTGGAGTATCCTCCATTCTAATAATATAGAATTAATAAATTTTTTTCTGTTCCTTTAATTTTTTTAACTTTTTGTTTTCCAGTTTTTCATTTTTCAATTTCTTGTTTTATCTTTTTGTCTTTTTATCTTTTTATCTTTTTATAAGTAATCTCATCTACGAATAAAACACTCATGTGGCTCATTGGCTAAGGTGTGTTCTATGTTATCAAGTCTCGAGCGATCAATTATTTGGACAGTGAGCCCATTACACCCACTCATCCATTCTACAAATAAGAGGTTTTGTTCGAGGGTACAGTGATATTCTTGACATTCTTAAAACTTAAAATTAATTTTGTGTTCATTGTACCTGGAATGAAGAAGGATGGATCAAGAGGGAATGATTAGGGTGTGACATCAAGGGGACATGCGGATTCTCTTTGGCGATGTCTATGGGAGTTATCATGCAACGTGGTTGTACTAAGATCCTTGTAGATCTAATGTAAAATGGGAGTAAGAGTAATCTAAAGGCACCCAAAAATCCAATGCTATTCTAGGGGGCCCCACTAGAAAGACATGCACCCATGCTTGAAGGTTGGTGGCTTCTCTAGATTCAACAATTGAAAAGAAAGAAAGAAAGAAAGAAAGAAAGAAAAAAAAACTAAGTGCCACAAAGAAAAAATCACTCCTCCCTTGATCGTACACCTTGTTATTCTGGTACTCTCATAGTCACTTATCATGGGATGAAACAATGTGGTGTCACTGATAAGAGGAATGGGCTTGGTCTTGATCTTGGAACGATGGGTTAATGACACATTAATCATGCTTTACANGGAACCTGCTTTGGGGAGGACCCACTTGCATGACTTTTGCAATTTGTACTTGTTGCATACCACCACATCATCTTATACCCTTTGAGTACTTCATTGCCAAATCTATTCTTTCCTTTGCCATCATTTTATCAAATGTTCCTCAAAACCATGTCCTTTTATGTATCACCTAAACAAACCAGGTTCGACAGTAAACTTTTAGGGCAACTTCCTTGAAAAAAAATTTCTAACTCTAAAATCACACTAAGCAAAGAATTCAACATTTATTAAAGGCAATGAGTAAGGTATGAAATCATTGAACTTTTTTCAATAACCTTACTAACAATTGATATTTGTGTGATTATAGATGACCCCTAAAAGAAGACAACAAGGAGGACCTTCTCAAGGTGCAACCGAATGACCAGGGGGAGGTAGAGGCCAAGGACTTCATGCAAAACATACAGATCAGGAGGCACAATCACTCAGCATCCATCGTGGAACTCCTATTACTACATAATCTATCCAAGAAAAAGGTGGAGAGGTTAAGGCCCAAGCCTATGAAAAGGAATGATAGCTATTTGTAGCATAACATGTCAAGGCTAATCAAGTGTTCTCGCAACTACCATGTTCATGGAAAGTGTTGACTGCATCAAACATTGGAACATCAGCATGGATGGCTCATAATCCTTGGATAGAAGAGGAGAAATGTCAAGTGCTTCTTCAACGATATCAATCTCAGAAGCACCCATAGAGGAGCCACCACTATCGGGAATCCCATGAGTTCCACAAGTTTTGTCTTTTGTGTCTGTGTCCAAATTTTGTTTAATTCTCCATTGTGGCATACATAAATTCCTAGTTAGTCAATAATCCCATACGTATCCATTGTGTAATCAATTGAACTTGCTCCTCACTTTCTTTGACTCAAGGACAAGTTGTTATTTAGTTGTGGGGGTATGATGAGTCATGGTCTGTTAGGTCCTATTATCGGACCCATGTTATCAGAACCCTGATACAAGATACCAAGTCTGATAGGTCCCGATATTAGATCCTTGTTATCGGACCCCCGATACCAAGTCTAAGAAAAGATGTCTTAAGCTCGGAGAATATGTCTCAATACGGACAACTTAAAATAAGGAGAGATGCCTTATGTGAGGATGAGGCATTTGGTTCATGAGTGAGATGTCTTCCTAGAAGATTTGGCATGTGGGAAGAATGTCTGAAAGAAGACTAGGATGTCTTGTTAGAATATGTAAAGACTAGAAATCAGCTAAAAAGTTTATGAAATGATGGAAATGACAAGGAAATCCACAAGGACAAGAATCGACATTTCTAAAATAAGAATTAGTGTAGAGTAAGAGCAATGAAAATACTAAAATGGATTTCAAATTGAAAAGATACAAGGATGAAAAGATTGGTTACAACAAGATATTGATTAGATTAATGAAATCATTCAAAGATACAAGCTTGGCCTTGTTACTCTACCTCAACAAATGAAACTACAACAAAGTTGGTCTGTAACACAGGAACCTGAATGTCAAGTGATGCGATCACCATAAGAGAAGAAGAAATATCCAATGAGTAAGAGAAATTAATGTCGGATAATGATGGAAAATCACAATTAAATACAAAATTAGAAACTTTTAGCCATTATAGCAATAATGAATTATCTCCTTGATTAAAATCATGATAATTGGAAATGGTCAAGAAGAGTTCAATAAGTAATAAAAAATCTTGAGTTTACATAGAAAAGAAAATAGAAGAAAGCTTTGAATATGTTTAGTGAAAATATGATATTTTTGCAAAACTTCCATTCACTAGTTCACAACATATGATACCTTCCATAAATCTGTTCTTAGTAAGAACTCCCAAGAAATCCATAACATCCAAATCCAAAATCTTGATAAATCAATATTAACAAAAGATGCTACTTGTTCTCAAAATAGGAATTCAAAATAAGAGAAAAATTATCAAAAATGAATACCATAAAAATATAAGGTAAGTTATTAAAAGATAATTAAAATATTTCTTAGATATAATGGAGCACACAATAATAATATTTATCACATGATAAGATCAAATTCTCCTTAAGACATAAATCAATCAAAGATTGATAAATGTTAAAGATATACTAGGGGGTTAATAATATGATGTATTACAATAGTTAATGAAATGTTGACCAAAGATCTTCTAAAAGTATCAACTGGTAACAAATTAAAAATTAGAATAAAAATATAAAATTATTCAAACAACCATAATAGACCAAAGTGATACCCCATGTACCAATGACTCATCTAGTCCCTAATATTTGCTAACTCAAAACTCCAATAAAAGGGATTAGTGTGCATGTGGTAAATTTAAAAGATAATCCAAAATACCCAAAATATTAAAGATACTAAAATGTAAAAACTTATTAAAAATATTACCAAATAGAAAAAGTATTAAATTTAATAAAATAAAAATAAATAAAATAATACTAATAACCCTATAATATTTAAAAAGTAATAAGGCCATTAAAAAAGATACATAGCTCATAAAGCATATTTGATATAAGCAGGGGATAAGATGCATACATATAAGTTAGTAAAAAAACATCAAGAGTTCAAACCACAATCATACCATGGGCTAATAGGTATTTTATGTAGGGATGTTACATTATCCTATCATTAAGAATCTTTTTCCTAGAAGATCTTAGGTTGTGAGATATATAGATCTTTCTTTACTTCTCATGCTCCATGTCTTTTGCAAATGATGTTGATCATTAGAATTGGCTTACTTCTCAATCTTCTCTTCATCTTGCCAACAATCAAAACTTATCATTTCATAAATTTGACATTAGGTTGGAACTCTACCTTCTACAAATATATCTTATAACTAGGTTCTGTAACATGCTTTCTTAGTTTGAAAACATAAAACACATGATGAATTGATTGTAATTAATGTAGAAGATCAAGATGATAGGTAACATCACTATTTTTTCTCCATAGAAAGTAGCTAATGTAGGAAGGAGCTAACTTTCCTCTTATAAAAAATCTCATAATTCCTTTTAATGATTAAAGCTTGAGAAAAACATGATCATCAATGTTGACCTCCAATGCTCATCTCGAATTATTAACATATTTAACATATCTTTCCTCCACTATCTCCAATTTATTTCTAGACATCTTGATCTATTCTACTACCTCATTGATGATGTATATTTTATTTTTATATCTATTCTTAATTAAATCCTAACAAAGAGATATATGCTAAGGTCTACCATACAATGCATCCTAAGGTGCTAGTTTCAAACTAGTTTGATAACTATTATTATAATCAAATTCAACCAATGAAATAATTTTATCCCAACTATTCCTATTAAAGGTACATGCTTGAAGCATATTCTCTAGAATCTAATTCATCCTCTATTTTTTTGTCTCTATGTAGATGATACGTTGAATTGAGATATAGCATTAAGATCAAATTTTTCTAAAAAGATTTCCAAAACTTAGAATTAAACGGAGAATCTTTATATGAGACAACCATATTTGGAACTTCATGAAATATTACAATCTTTAATAATAACAATTATGTAATCTCCTTAGGACTAATTATTACTTTTGACAACAAAAAATAGAAAGATTTGATCAAAATACCTATAACCATAAGAATGGAATCCTTCCCATTTTTGGTAGAAGAACAACTAGTGATGAAATCCATGCTAATGGTTTTCTATTATCATATTGGAATCATGTATGAATGAAAATAACCACCAAGCCTTTAATGCTTTGCTTTCATCTACATAGCTACATACTCATCAATATCTTTCTTTATAATGGATCATGAATACTACCTCTTGATGTTGTGATACATCATATCACTACTTGGGTGCATTTGATAATTGTTAAAATGAGCTTCCTCAAGTAGCTTCTATATGAGTACCACATGCACATCAATTTTATTCTTACATCATATCATGCCAAAATTTTTCATTTAAAATGTTGAGCCTATAGGAGAAAAATTTGTAATCTTCTCTTAGCACAAACTCTTTGGAATCTTTTGTGAAGCTATCTCATCCTTGAGACTAGGTAGAATAAAAAGAATATAAGTTTTTCAACTATCTTAGCTAGTACATCTACCATCTTGTTTTCTTTGTTATGATGATATTGTACAATGAAATTAAAATCTACTAACAAGTTTACTAATTGGATCTATCTCATGTTGAACTATGGCTAATTCATAATGTACTACAAACTCTTATGATCTATTCAAAAAATAATCTACTCACAATATAGTTAATGTTTTCAAATCTTAAGAATAAAGATAATGATACCAAGTTCTAGATAATGAGTTTAGTATATGGTCTCAGGAAGTATTAGTTTTCTATAAGAATAGGCCCCTACTTTTCCATCTTGTGTTAGAACTTCACCTAACTCTTCTATTGAAGCATCTATGTTTACATCATAAGACTTATTAGGATCTAGTGAGGTCAAGATAGATGCTAAGATCAATCTCTATTTTAGCTTCTCATAAGCCTTCTAAAAAGCATTTGATCATGAGAAAATGTAATCTTTTCTAAGAAACTTATGTAGATGTGCTATAATATTGGGAAAATCCTCTACAAATCTCCTATAATACCCTACTAAATCCAAGAAACTTTATTTTTTGAAGTTGGGATATGAAAATTCTTACTCACTACTATCTTAAAAGAATCTAATGTTATAACTATTGTGACATCACATTCCTAGATGTCAATGAATTACAATTGTTTTTTGCATAAAAAATGTCACATTGTGTGGAAATAACTTCATCACTAGTATAGTTTGGAAAATAATGTAAAATGGACATGGAATTGATCAGAAAAAGAAAACAATAGAGATTTTATTGATGTTTGGTTAGTACATTGTAAGGCCCTCTAAGTTATCTTCCTATGATACTTAGGATCTTAGAGGAAATCTAGCGCTACCATCATAGTTAGGCTAACCAACCAAAGGGGAGTGATTAGTTCTTTCTTATTCTACTTCACTTGGCTCTCATCACTTGCCAATCTTGGCTCTGCAACTTCATGTTGATATGACCTCTAAGCTTGGCCTTAAATTCCATAGGTCAAATCCATTCATGAGGGGTATTATGAATAGTAAAAATTCCTTATAATGAGGCACCCATTCTTTTCAAGGATAATTACATGATTATAGTATAATTTCTTCTTTAACAAGGAACAAGATGTTACAAGCTACCCTCCCTTAAGCATCTAGGTCGTCCTTGAGTGCTTTCTCTATGTCTAGCTACTTAGCAATTTCTTCCTCATTTTTCTCCTCATTCTCTACATCATTATTATTCTCATTGTCATATATTCATAAAGAAAAAAACTATAAATTATTATATATAATTCATTACCAAAGAAAAAATAGAATTTATTACTCAACATCATGATTATAAAAAAGCTAAGGATAAGTGTTGAGAATAAACTTCTTATTTTCCCAAGTTTGTTGATAATAATTTAACCATTGGATGAGTACTTCACTAATGATTTTATTGCAAGGCTTCCTGGTTCTGTGATTCTTGATCATAATTGGTTTAACCTTGAAGTTGGTGTTGGATCTTAGGAGTAAAGTATTCCAATCTACTACGTAAGGTGCATCATTTTCATGGAACTTCTTTAGCAGACTTACATGGAAGACTAGATGAATTATTAAAGTTGCTAGAAGATTTAGTCAATATGCTACTTCACCAATTCTTTCTAAGATTTTAAAGGATTTTCAGTATCTTGGAGCTAACTTAGTATATTTTCCTAACTTAAGGAAACTCTTGGTGTGTTTTACTCTTAGTAGTACTTGATCTCTAATTTGAAATGCCTTATTAAGATAATGTTGATATGCATATCCCTTATACTTATCTTGGGCTACTTATAGATTTTTTTTAACTCTTATAACAATATTCTCTATTATTTTCATTTCTTCTTCCTTCTACTTTGTACTTAAAGTTGGATTTCCCCATATTAGCGATGTATGGTAATTTTATTCATATACAACTTTGAATGGTGTCCAATGCATGAATCCTTGATAATTATTATTGTAGGTGAATTCAGCTAGATGCAAATAATTTTGCCATGTCTTTGATTTACTTCCAACATAGATTCGTAGAATGTCTTCTACTATTTGATTTCTGTGTTTTGTTTGACCATCTATCTTTGGGTGATATGTTATGTTGAATTTTAATTAGGTACTAAGTTCCTTAAAGAAGTTTTGCCAAAATTTGGATATGGACTTAGGATTTCTCTCAGAAGTAATTAATTTTGGGCATTCGTGCAATTGAAATACTTCTTGTAAAATTTTTTGGACTACTTCTTTAGTTGAGTTTGTAAATTTCAAAGTTATGAAATGGAAAATCTTTGATAGATGGTCAACTACCACCAAGATTGAGTCATTCCCTTTTTGGTTACTAGTAATCACACAATAAAATCCATGGTAACATCTTCTCATTTTCATGTTGGGATCTCTAAAGATTGTAACAATTCACTAGTGATGAGTCGTGGATTAGCTGTGTTGATGATGTCTCATTGACTAGGCCTCGTTGATGCATTGTTTCATGCATTGATGCAGCTTTGTCAATGTAGGGTCTATTCTTGCCTATAAATATGTGTCAACCTGTCATGTTTAGGCATTAGTTTGTCATAGTGTAGCGAAGCTCTTGTAGTTTTTACATTTGAAAGTTAGAGTATTTTTCTTGAGTGCCTGCAACAACAGTCATTAAGTGTACAGATCTTTATTTGAGCACTATTGTACCTGAGCATGACAGTGTCTGTAGTAATAAAGATGATCCTTTTGATCAAACCTTGCAACATTATGGATAGTTTAAATGTTTCATTCATGTATTTAATGTTTTTAGCTATTTATTCAATGTTTTTTAGTAATTAAGATAATTAAGTAATTAAGTGAGATAAGCTAAATAGCAATTAAGTAAACACATAAGTACAACCATTTCTAGCATGCGTATGACGCTTAGTACTCTCAGCAGTGCTTAACACTTGATAACCCAATAATGTTATACATGTTCAAGATGTGTACAGTAAATGGGATTGGATACTTATGTTTAGACTGGTTGAATAATAGTTTGCCCATTAGATTAAAGTAGGTATTAAATTGCTTTATTCTCTGTCTTGTCTATTTCAAGCATTAAACCATAAAATATAAAATGACAAAAATCATGTGCCTTAATTACACTTAAAGCATACCCTTGAGCTTCACAAGTGTAGTTGGGAAGACAATGAATATCCTCAACATAAAGTTTACTTCCTAGAAGAACTAGTGCACTGGAAACTATAGAATCCATAGAATTTGATTAGATCACATGTGAACACTTTGTGATTCATATGGTTGGGTGTAGGGGTACCTCATCACTGATCATTGGCACCATTGTTAGGGACTTTTTTTTTTGAAA
>MNCI01033306.1:134973-146562 GCA_015680685.1 Gnetum montanum
TTTATGGAGCTTGTAAACATGATTTCGTTGTCCTTCATCAATGAAGCCTGGTGGTTGTTCCATGTAAACTTCTTCATTAAGAACTCCATTGAAAAATGCAGAAGCCACATTCAATTGATAAACCATGTAGCAAGCTTGTGCAACGATGGCAAGAAAGATTCTTACGGATTCCATCTATGAAACAGGAGCAAAGTTATCATCAAAGTCTTTGCCTTGTTGTTGGAGATAGCCTTTGGCAACTAGGCGAGCTTTGAATTTTTCTATCTCACCATATTGATTTCTCTTAAGTTTAACTATCTATTTTAAACCAATGATTGGCTTACCAAACAGACAAGGAACTAGGTTCCAAGTGTTGTTTTTATTAATTTGCTGTAGCTCTTTCTCCATGGCATCAATCCAATGGTTATCTTATGCAGCTTCGACGATTGTGGATGGTTTCATTAAACCATCATCTCTCCCCCCATCGATGTAAGTAGCGCAAAAAATTCATCATCCATGATAGTAAAGAGGGCATCTTCAATAGAATCCATGTCTTGGAATGGTGGAGCAATGTCTTTAGGAAAATGACTTTGTGTCATGTGCTTTGTAAAATTTGTATCAGCATGTTGGAGGCTGGATGATATTGAGCTAGCCAAGAGGTGAACGGAATCTGCCATGAGGTGGACATTGTTGAGGCAGAAGGTGTGTCAGATGGAATGATTTGAGAGGGCATTGTTGCAGAGGTGTGCCCTTGAAGAGGAAATGAAAGTTGAGGAAATATTCTGAGATTTATCCTAATGTGGAGTGGTGGTAGAAATAGTTTTAGGTGGGATTGATCCAAAAAAATGAGGAAAAAAATGATGAGCCATGGTACAATTGGGGTATTGAGGCCAAGATGGAAAACATTGTGTTTGGGCAACTAGAAAATAATGGATTACGGGTGGCCAATCATCATGGGTGAATATTTGGTCTTTGTTTTGTTGAAAAATAGCAGGGAATAAAGATGTTGAACAAGAGTTCATGGAACAGTGGGTCCTGTGGTAGTTGTGAGGCCTTAACATGTTGAATCGGTTCTATTGGATTATGTCGTTGTATGGTTTTCTAGGCGTAGCGCAGATGATGGCACTTCAAAATTCTGCATGATTCCTTGTTGCTTGCCATTTTTATCTAATGTGGTCCCACCAATTTGTAAAGAATGTGCAGTGGAAGAAGGAAAACAATTCACAAGAGATGAGGACGTTTGCCCAAGGTGGTAGTTGAAACGTTGTGGCTGTATATTATTTGGCTGCGGTTGATTTTGTCTTTCCATGTTGGTATGACTGTCATTGCTGCTGGAATGTATTTTTTCTATGTCAACGTTACCTACAAAATCACGTTGATGGCAGGCCCAAGATGTTTTGTTGGCTGTAACATGAATATTATTTTGTGCAATGATTTTTGTAGGTCCCACTTCAATCCTATGTTTTCCTTCTTGTTGATCAGAAATCATATTCTTCCTTTCACATGGTTGATTTTGCTATCTCACGTTGCCATCAAAAATACTTTTATATGGTTTTTGATTTGCTGTTGATTCCATACGTTGTCTTCCACATTGTTTGGCTTTAAATTCACTAAAATGGACGTCGCATGAATCAATTACGCTTTTATTTATTTCATCATAACATTGGTAGGCTTTTGTATTTTTGGCATAACCAAGAAAAATACAAGGCGTAGCTTTCTCATCTAATTTTTTCGATTTTGTGCAGAAATTTGCATGTAGTACAGTGAACCAAAAATTCTCAAATGAGAGATATTGGGTGAACAACCATTCCATAATTTGTATGAAGTTTTATTTTGAATTGATCTTGATGGTACCATATTTAAAGTATATATTGATGTTGCACAAGCTTCTGCCCAAAATTTATTCTCCAAACTTGACATTTGAAGTAGACACCTTGCCAGTTCAACAACAATTCTATTCTTTCTCTTAGTAATACCATTTTGTTGAGGTGTGAATGATGTGGTTGTTTGATGAATAATCCCATTTTTCTTGTAAAATTCATCAAATTCATTTGATAAAAATTCACCACCACAATCTGTTCGAATTTTCTTAATTGTAATGCCACTTTGAGTTTCTATTTCCACCTTGAATTCTTTGAAAAATGCCAATGTTTGATCTTTTAATTTCATAAAATACCCCTAAGCAAATCTTGAAAAATCATCCACTATGATTAACATATATAAGTTTTTACCTAGGTTCAATGTTTGCATGAGACCACATAAATCCATATGAACTATATCTAATTTTTCTTGAGATCTATGTTCTTTTCTAGGAAATGGTAACGTTGTAATTTTTCCTAGTTGACATATGCCACAATCATGATTATCTGGCAAAGAAAATTTTGGCATACCTCTTATAATTTCTCCTTTTTGCATGCAGTCCATTGAGCCAAAGTTGACATGTCCTAACCGAGCATGTCATAACTATGCTATGTCTTCAATGATAGTGAGACAATGAACATCATTTTGCATTTGTAACTTGTACATCTAATTCTTGCTTAAAGGGATAATGATAATACCTTTATCATCATCAGCCTTAGAAATTTTACAAACATCTTTTTCAAATTCAACATGATACCCATTGCAACATATTTACCCCACACTTAATAAATTCTTTAAAAGATCTAGACCAAAATAGATTTGGGAAATAACATATTTGTTACCTTGAGTTGTTGTGAAGGCAAGTGATCCAATCCCGGCAATGGTTAACTTCTTCTCATTATCTATGGTTACCTTTCCATCATATTTTTCCAAGCTTGAGAACAATTTCTTATTCCCTATCATGTGATTGCTACACCCACTATCAACATACCAAATATTGTTGCTGCTGCTAGCATCTGGTACCTTTGTAGAGATCAAGAGTTGATCTTCCTCCTTTTCAACGTAAAATAATTTCTCATCTTTTTGTTGATCTTCATATTCTACAATTTTTTCTTTTCCCTTCTTTTCATACTTCTTCCTTGACCAACATTCAAGAGTATTGTGGGTGTTAGTACCACAAAAATCACAATGCTTACCTTCTTTTGATTGATTTGATCTTCCACGACCATGACCTCCAGATTTGTCGTGACCATGTCCATGTCCTTTGAATGAGGATCAACTTGATGATCTTTGATGTTGATTTTAATTTTGATTAGATGTCCTTTGAAATCTTGCTTGAAATGCATTTGTTGTTGAATCCTCACATTCAGAAATTCTTTGCTCATATGTCCATAAGCTTCCTATGAGCTCAACCATGATCATCTTATTAAGATCTCTTGCTTCTTCAATAGCCACAACAGCAGGATCATATTGTCTGGTTACATTTCGAAGGATCTTTTCAATAGCATGCCTTTCCTCAAGCGTTTCTCCACAAGATTCAAGTCCATTTTGGACTTGTTGAAATTGATTAATGTATTGATCAATATTCTCTGAATCTAGCATGCGTAGAGATTCAAAATCTTTTCATAAAACTTGTAACTTGACAACACAAACTTTTGATGATCCCTTGTATGCAATCTCTAGTGCATCCCACGCAGCTTTGCTAGTTTGATGCATGACAATTTTGGGAAAGATTGTTAGATCTAACCTAGATTGAATGATGAATAATGCTTTTGCATCTTTCGTACTAAGCTCCTTAAATTCATTCTTTTCATCTTCCTTCAAGGCTTGAAATGTTGCTTGATTAACATCTTAGAATCCATTTTTAACAAGATCCCAAAGATCTTGTGAGATAAAAAATGTCTTCATCTTGATTGCCCAATATTCATAATTCTCTCCATTGAAGACAAGAACTTGGAGAGACATAGATCTATGATTTTGGGCCATCCTGGAGAGATCTATTGTTAAGAATTTGAGCTAACCTGCTTCGATGCCAAATGAAGAGTCTAAAGGGCCCTATATCTAAGAACTAAGCTTAAAGGAAATAAAGAACTTTGTTAGAACAAGCACACTCTTGTTAATCTTTCTAACTTCTGTATGTCTTCTGTTCTATTATTTCTTCTATTATGAATGAATATGTGCTACTACAATTATATAGGCCTTGATCTCCCAAGAATAGATTTGGAGAGATAAGTATAAATCTTAGAAATCATGGGGATGATCCTTATTATCATATTTAAGGATCTTGTTAATATGAGATGTTCTAAACATGGATTGGATATGAATTACATGAATAGGATCTCATCTTATTTAAAATAGATTAATGAATGAGATTTATCTAATTCTATTGTGAAACATCTAGTCATCATATTCCACATTGGAAAGGATAAGGGTCATCCAAGAAATCACACACCAACTAGAGATAGTCAACGATGTCTAATCACTCCTTGGACACACTGGCTATTACCAATGGTTTATAGAAAATTTCTTTAAGATTGCAAAGCCATTAGTTGAGCTTACAAAGAAAGATGCTCTATTCATTTGGACCAAGGAGTGCAAACATGCATTCCAACTATTAAAGGAAAAACTCATAGAAGCTCCAATTCTACTGGCACCAGACTGGTTTGGACCAATTCATATAATGACAGATGCATCTAATTATGCCTTGAAAGCCATGCTTATGTAGTTGGATGATAATAAACATTCATCTTACATCCATTACACAAGCTAAAGCATTGTGGGTGCAGAATTGAATTACACCACAACTGAGAAAGAACTAATGGCAGTGGTGTATGCTCTTGAAAAGTTTAGGTACTATGTGCTTGGCTACAAAGTGTTTGTGCACATAGATCATAGTGCTATCTACTTCTTAATGAATAAGCCAACAGTGAGCCCTCATATCATATAGTGGCTTGTGATCTTGTAGGAATTCGATCTCACAATAGTATATCAGAAAGGGTTTGAGAATGTGATCACTAACGACCTCTCTCGGTTAAAATGGTATAATAAAAAGGGGGAGAGTCCACTCTCTAATCATTTTCTAGATGAACTCCTATTTATAGGAGTAATAAATGACCAAGTGCCCACTGAATCAAAATGATACGATGGCATCCTCACTTATCTTCTTACTCAGGAGATGCCACAAGATCTGGACCACAAGAAGAAACAATAATTTGTTCATTGAACAAAGTACTTCATGGAAGTCAATGGACACCTTTACAAGGTGTGCATCAATGGCTTGGTTCATTGATGTGTCCCTGATGCAAGTCAATTACATGTTCTCCAAGATACTCATGAAGGTCCTAATGGATGCCACTATGCAAAGAGACCCAAAATCATGAAAATCCTGATGGTAGGATACTATTGGCCTACAATCTTCAAGGATGCCCACTGATTTGTACAATCTTTTGAACACTGTTAAGGAGATGATGGGATGATTGCTTGAATGGAGGATCCTCAATAGTGGATTAAACCATCGAAGCCCTTTGACATATGGGGCATAGACTTCATGGGTCCCATCACACCCATGTCTAATGGAAAGGCATATATCGTCGTAGTAGTCAACTACTGTACCAAATGGGCTGAAGCAATAGCCGTCACCAACTATATATCATCTACTATTGCTTGATTTGTATAAAAACATATTGTAAATAGGTTTGGAGTGCCACGTGCATATATTTATGACAATGGAACTCATTTTATAGGTGCTACTTTTCGAAAGTTGATGCAACGCTTGAGGGTCGAACATAAATTAATAACACCCTATCACCCCCAAGCCAATGGTTAAGTAGAAGTTACAAATAGGAAAATCACAAAGATCCTAACTATAACTGTAAACAAATATAGGAAAGACTAGAGCACAAAAATCAATGACACCCTATGGACCTACCACTCAACATGGAAACTTCCTATTAGTTGGTGTATAGAAAACTTCCAACATTTCTAGTCCAATTCGAGCTTTGTACACTTTCAACAGCCTATGACCTGGACCTTGACCTGAGCCTAGCACAAAGAGAATGATTGATCAACTTGAATGTGCTAGATGAAAATTGATTGGTGGCTGATGGGATGCAATATCGCATGGGTTGTGATATCGTGTACACGATATCGCATCCTGACTACGATATTGCATATGCGATGTATTGTACGCGATATCGCGTGTTTCCCACGATATCACGTACGCAATATCATAGTCCGTTGCCATTTCTATAAATAAGAAGAGGCTCTCTCTTATTTCTTCGTTTAGGCCTAGACCGTAGCAAAACTCTGGCAAGTTTTCCTCTCTAGAGATAGAATAATTTCCATGTGCCCATAGTAGGAGTTCCAAAGTGAACGGATCTTTATTCAAGCAAATATTGTACCTGAACATAAGTTTGTGTACGAAAATAAAGATGAACTTCTTGGATAAAAATTGTAGTGCATGGACTAAGCTAAATAGGACTTTATTTATTGTTAATGTTTAAATGCTTTAGTAGTTCATTAAATCTCTCTCAACCTCTCTCCTAGTTAAGTGCATTCAGTACGACCACTTCGAGCACGTGCGTTACGCTTGGTAATTCCAAAAGGTTGCATTGGTTCAGGGTGTGAACAGTAAGTGGGAACGGATACTGATGCTAGGTTAATTAAGGCTTAGTTAGTTAGTTAAAGTTAGTTAATTAGCCTCTTCACCCTTCACCTCATTAGCATGGGAGATAAAACAAAAAAGATATAAAAATCATATACCTCATACTTACTTAGTCATACAACCGTGACAAATACAAGTAAGTTTGGGAAGACAACGAACGATTAACCTTAAGTGTTCCATGAGGTGTGTAGGCACTTAGTCTACAGAGTTCGACCGAATCACGCGTGCAACACTTATATTCGTATGGTTGAGTATAGGGGTACCTCGCCACTCATCATTGGCGCCATTGCTGGGGACTAAGTTGTTTATGTGCTAAGTAGAACATAGGAAATCATCCACATTGTTGGGAAGCTTAAATGAACCCTTAGGGTTAATCAAAAGAAAATTTGAATAATAGTTAATCAGCATACCGAATAAGACATAATGTCTTCTTCTTCGAACAAGAGCACTTCACCACCTAGGGATCACACTAGAGACAGTCGACGACACCAAACACATAACCAAAAACTGCTAGTTCCTCAATAGTATCGGGTGGTATATACTCATCACGATGAGTATATACCCTATTTTACCTTTATCCTCCATTAGGATGAACAATTGCGTTGGAGAGACTTGCAAGGTAACATAGTATTACCTCTAGATCGGGCAGTCCTTAACATGCCTCTTCGTGCTCTTGCACAGATAGGCATGACGGAATTATATAATGAATACGTTGCAGAATATTATGACATAAGGGATTACCATCCCACAATAGTGAAATGTCTAAGGGACTCGAGACAAGAGAGCCACCATACATTGTTGAAGGGCAAAGGGGTCCCGCACGTCCTAAGCAAAATTGGAGATGGTGAACCAATTATAATAGGTTCTCCATCAAATGATGTTTCTCCTCCTAACAATAGTGAGGAGGTGGGGTATCAGAACCTACACTCCACGATACACAATCCTAGTTCTAATCCCCATGAACACCAAGTGTTCACTGAGGGAACAAAAACACATGACAAGGATGGGCATTTGGATCATCATCATGATCGGGGCCATAGCCACTGAAGAGAAGGTAAGAAACATCATCATGGAAATGATTCCCCTTCTTCTTCCCCTTCATCACATCATTCACCCTCTCCTTCCACATCAGGATGCAGTCACAAGGAGCACAACGGTGATGATAAGGGTAAGCAAAATGAGAGACCTTGATGAGAGAGTTGAGAGCGAGGATGAGGGAACTCTAGAGAGTCAAGGCATGAAAGAAGGGAAAGTAGGAAACCACGTAGGCATCATACACGTCATGAGAGAGATGATCATGATGAACCCCTACTTGCAACCTGAAGTATGTTAAATATTATGGAGGCTGTGAGGATACCTACAAGGCATCAAAAGGACAGTCGGATCAAGAGACTAGACATGAACAATATCCCATGGTTTGAGGGGGGATACAATGCTGATCTGCAAAATCACTTATAGGCATTCCATGATGCCTATGCCTTGCAAAATATTGAGAACAAGTGGCAGAAGTTAAAGTTGTTTCCTAGGACACTCATAAAAGAAGCAGAGAGTTGGTATCGGTCCTTAGAGCCAGAAACCATTAGGGGGTGGAGTACGATGTTAGAACTCTTCAACGATAAATACCAAACNTGGGACATATGCCCAAGGGAGATTATCTGAACTTAGATCCCATGAAGTTCATAGATTTTTGGAGCAAGTAGCTAAAGAAGAAGGTGAGTTATGGAAAAGAGAAAGCATGAAAGAATATAACCGCAATCCTTCCCTTCGAAGGAAGGGAGTGAGATTCTGTGATGAAGAGGATGAATCACCACTCAAAGAGTTGGTGAATAGAAAAACCTTGCCACTTCAAAAATTAACAATGGAAGTGTCGACTAAGGTAGATGAAATATGGAGCTCCTTAGATAGTAAAATTTAAACTGTCCTAAAAATCATAGAGGAGTCTAAGGAGGAACGAAGTAGTGACCATGACAAGAAAAAGCAAAGAGATTTAGGCCATGCACGTGACAAGGGTAAGGGAAAAATGACTATTGTCAATGAGGTTGTGAATTCTGACATGGACAATGACGGTGAATGTGAGATCTGCCAATATGACCATCCTAAAGGATGTTGCCCAATAATCTCACATCTACAAGATTCCAGGGTGTATGCACTCAACCCAAGACTTAATAGACGACAAACACCCCGTCGGTTACCTTATCCCCAAGGTAACACCGTTAACATACTATCCAAGTGGAACTCTGCCACAACCTATCGGGCAACACCAGTAGTGGCAACACCGACAGTCATGGGGGATGCCACCGCCTAGGCAACAATACCCTTACCGACAACCAAACCCATATGGCTATTACGTGTAGCAACTGATTTCTCTAAGTGACTATATGGGTCACGCAACCCTACAACATTACTACCAAGTTTGGGAGTATTTTAGGACTCCTTCTCCTATGAAAGACACACCACATGCATACCATCCTCTAAATCCATTCGCCACTCATACGCCGATAGTTCCACTACCACCTGTTCCAACAATGCAAGGGGAACTCCCCACTCAACCATAGCAACATAATGCTACGAGAGCTGTAAACCTTTAACCCGCTGCTGGTTTTGACAACCGCACAAAGAGAAGATCTTTTTTCAAAACCAAAAGCCCAAACAAGCTCTCACAACCATAAGTAGTTGAGTCTATGACCACTCCAAAAAATAAGGCTTCGGAGCTCCCTTCAAACCAACAACAAGGCTCAACGCATACGGTTATGTTAACACATACCGTTACTAACTGGATCAAGGTAGACCACCTTCCCAGGAAACTCTTTGACCCTGGAAGTCCCTTAATCTACCTCCAAGTCGCCAGGAATGAGCCTCATAAGGCTCTTCTTGACTTAGGTTTCGGAGTCAACTTAATCTCACAAGAAATGTATCAAGCCTAGAACCTACCTCCACTTAAGAAGAGCAATATTCAACTAGAGCTGGCTGACCAGTCCATCACCATTCCCTTGGGATTGGTGGAGGACATCATTACCACTGTGTGTGGTTGGTCATACCTAGCCGATTTCCTGGTGATAGAAGTCAACAGCAATAAAGGGGACTTCCCAATTATAATGGGAAGCGCATGGCTAAGTACAATAGATGCATGCCTAGGAATCTGTGATCTTTCCTTGGAAATAACTAAGGTAAACATTTATGGAAAGATCTAGAAGAAGAAAGTTCCATGCATCACATACAGTGACTCAAAGGGTGATGACATGGAGGAATGTTCAGCATCTCCTACATGTAACTGGTGTGCCTAAGAAACTCATATACAAAGGTGCCTATATGTAGCAACCACACAACAAGAGAACCCACAGTGGTTGATAGCTGATCAAGAGAGTAGTCCACGAACATGCATGGAAAAAACTGAGGGAACAACTTGCACCCATAACAAAAGCATAGATACATTGGAATATGTGCGTCGCCAACTTCCAACCCTTAACCTGAAAACATCAATTGGGAGAAGTTGAACACTTCTAAAAAATTCAAACAGGCATTCATTATTTCAGATCTCTCCCTTTCCATTCAGTCATGGGGGAGATGGCCACATATGCTAATCATTTGAGGCCTTCAGTTCTTTTAAGTTTTTGTTTTACACATTTTTTTTAGAAATTTCTTTAACTTTTCTTGTTTTTGTTTCACAACATCGTTCATACTTTTCCATTTCTTGTGTGTGTTATCCATCTTGTAAGTTTGTTACCCAATAAGTGTTCTTAATGATGGTATGAACTGTTTTTCTATTGGTTGCTAACGTTTAATTTTTACCTTTAAGTTATGATGTTGATACTAAGGTATGGTTCTTTTGATATAGTAGGCAATGAGATCACTTCATTCATACATCCATAAATTTCTATGGTCTCTCTTGGCTTGGAAATGTATAGTCGCTTTCTAAATAAGAACCATCAACGAATCGGTGATTGGGCATTTCTCAAACTAAGGAAGGACTCAAGGATTGAAAAGGATGTGGCTTCAAGGGAACTTGATGCATTTGTGTTGGCCATTCTCTTGGGTGCTTGGATGTTTTCCTCTTGAGTTTTCTTATCGTTTCGATGTTACTTAATTATCGGGAAGCTGAGCAAACAAAGTCTTTGCATGGTGTGGTTCTCACGCATAAACACATAATAAAAAAAAAACAAACAAACAGTGAGAATTCAAAGCACACCCCTTAGAAAAAATAATCATTTGGGCTACAAGCACTGGTTATGGAACTAAAATAAAAATGTTCCCTCTAAGTAAGGCCCTTCTCACTTCCCATTCTCTCCTTCTTTATTTCATTGGAATTGTGGTGGCTCTTTGGGAAGGCATTCTTGTTACTTGAAGAGGATGGATTGGCCGAATGCATTAATGCGAAGTCACTGGATGTGGTTTGTTTGAGGTCGGACTTGGAATGGGATCTACTAAGTCACATTGATCATTAACTACACAAGGGGCTGTACACCACCTTATTCTTGGGATTCCATTCCGTTCTCCTCTCTCCATCCTTCTCTCCATTGTTCACCTCATTGCCGGTTGTATCATTAGTGTATATTTTGGTTGACGCATTATTTTCTTTTTGGTAAATTCTTGTGGTTAAGACTTTAACTCTTGTCCCAAATGATACAAACTCTTCGAATGTGGGTTTGTTAGGGCATTAGGGGCATGAACATACTTTGGGGAGGACCCATTGACATTCCTATTTGGTGCATCAGTTAAATTATTTCCCTTAACATTTTTGCAATCAACTATATTTTGTTCATTTCCATCTTGACATCCATTTCATCAATGTTATAGTTGTTGATGAGACGCGGTTTGCATCAGCCGCGATATCGCGTACGCGATATCGCCGCTGATGTGATATCGCGTCCCCCGCGATATCGCGTATGCGATATCGCGTATGTGATATCGTGTCCTTCCCTGCGATATCGCGTACGCGATATTGCAGTCAGCTGCAATTTCTATAAATAAGAGGCGGCTCTCCCTTATTCGGGATCCCAGTTTTAGTGTAGCGAAGCTTTGGCAGTTTGATCCCTCCAGAGTTAGAATTTTTCCCGTGTCTACCCGCAGTGTGGTGAATGTGATTGTAC
>MNCI01033306.1:154370-168046 GCA_015680685.1 Gnetum montanum
CCATCTTTCTTATTCTTTATTCTTTCTCCATTCTATTGCTACCGGAGGTTTGCTCTTAGTCATGGGGATCTGGACCCAAATTTTTTCAATTTTCTCCTAACCCCTACAGCTTCGGTAGCCACTATGATATCTCTAGATCAGTATTAGCCATACCACAACTCAACCAATGGACCTTTCACCGAAGCAAGGTATCAATTGCATTATGATTCATTTACCCTTGCTAATATAAGACTGTGTTGTATGTGCAGATGGTAATAATAAAACAATAGATTGGACCTAGAGGGAATACTTGGAATGGATTGATGCTAAAGCAGCTATGCAAGGAACGAGATGGATGACACGCTTATGGATAGACAACAAAAGGCGCAATCTTGGCGTTGGTAGCAACAAACTTCTTCTATTTTCTCTCTTCTCTCTCAGCTGCCAAATAAGGCCTGATGTAAAATGTATAAGGTGTTCACTCTTGTTGTCATCAACACCAATTTTTATCATGTTCTGTAATGATGATTTGTTCACATGTCATCCCATTCACCATTAGTTCCATTCAAGTTAATAATCCCATACCTTCCCAATATTTTGTAAGGAACTTGAGGATGAGTTTTTATTCAGTCATGGGGGTATGATGGAATGCGATATCACATGGGCCACAATGTATCATACGTGATATCGCAGTTCATCACCATTTCTATAAATAAGAAGTGGCTCTCCCTTGTTTCTCAGTTTAGGCCTAGACCATAGCGAAACTCTGGAATTTTTTCCTCTCCAGAGATAGAATAATTTCCATGTGCCCACAGTAGGAGTTCCAAAGTGAACGGATCTTTATTTGAGCAAATATTGTACCTAAACACAAGTTTGTGTACGGAAATAAAGATGAACTTCTTGGATAAACCTTGCAATGCATGGACTAAGCTAAATAGGACTTTATTTATTATTATTTATTGTTAATGTTTAAATGCTTTATTAGTTCATTAAATCTCTCTCAACCCCTCTCTCCTAGCTAAGTGCATTCAGTACGACTGCTTCGAGCACATGCGTTACACTTGGTAATCCCAGCAACGAATACTGTTTGGTAATCCCATAAGGTTGCATTGGTTTAGGGTGTGAACTGTAAGTCAGAATGGATGCTGATGCTGGGTTAATTAAGGCTTAGTTAGTTAGTTAATTAGCCTCTTCACCCTTTACCTCATTAGCATAGGAGATAAAACAGAAAAGATATAAAAATCATATACCTCAAACTTACTTAACCATACAACCGTGACAAATACAAGTAAGTCTAGGAAGACAATGAACAATTAACCTTAAGTGTTCCATGAGGCGTGTAGGCACTTAGTCTGTGAAGTTTGACTAAATCACGTGTGTAATGCTCGTATTCATATGGTTGAGTGTAGGGGTACCTCGCCACTCATCTGTTGCCCTATCTTTGAATGAAGCACACAAGGCATTCAACAAACAACGACATGACCTGAGAATCTGAAAAGTAAAATTTCAACCTAGAGATAAGGTTCTATACTAGAAACCCACACATGTACCCTAGAAAAAAAGAGTTCCAAACACTGTGGGAGGGACCTTATATAATTGATGAAGCCTTTTACTCTAGGGCCATGTTAATCTACAAACCTGAAAGTCCAAATAAAAAGTAGTTGATCAATAACCAACAAGTGAAGCTTTTTCATGAGCCCAAGCAAACTAGTGTAAAAAAATACCTCAATGGATAGACAACCATGCTCAATTTTTTGGATTTCCTTCTTTTAACACAGTCATGGGGGAGATGGACATTCATGCTAATCATCCATATGGCTTCTTAGTTTTCCACCGTTTTGTTTTATACATTTTTTTTATACTTTGTTGATTTTTATCTATTTTATTGATTTTTGTTTTACAACATCATTAGTATGTTTTATCTTTCTTGAATATTTTATACTTTCTTATATATTTTACTTTATTTTATTTGTGTATGACTTTTGACTATTTTTGCTAATAAAAGTGATTTATTACCACAGGACATAGTGCCAATGTTGCTATTTACTAATGGTGGTTCATGCCTAATGTTGTGATTATTAATGTCTAGTTTTTATTTTTGAATTCTGACATTTGATAACTAAGACATGGTTTATTTTTCATGGAACAGGTAGTGAGTCCATGTCATCCACCCATCCACAAGCTCTATGGTTTTCTTTGTTTTGGAAGTTTAAGGTCCCTTTCATTAAATAAAATTTTAATAAATTGATGACCTTGGTAGTTTCTGGAATTGTGAAGGATTCAAAGGTTTGTATAGGGTGTGACTTCAAGGGAACTCATTACTCTTTGTAATTTTCTACTTACTTGGATGCTTGAGTGTTTTCATTGGCTTCTTACCGTTCCATGTCGATGAATAATAGAAAGTCAAATAAAGTCTTTGCATGGTGTGGTTTTCATCTCCAAAAAAAAAAAAAACATGATGGGAATTCAAAGCACATCCCTTAGACAAATAAATGGGCTACAAGCATTGGTTATGGAACTAGAATGACATGTTACCCATGCCTGAAGGTCCCCTCTAACTAAGGCCCTCTCTCACTTCCTATTGCTCTTATCTTCTCTTTATGGAATGGTGGCTGTTTTGTGGAAGCACTCTTGTGTCTTTGGAGGATGGTGGGTGGATCAGTCTTGAAGTGGTGATGCAAAGTCACTGAATGAGGTTGGTTTTGGTCTAGACTAAGGATGGATCTTCTCAGGTTATTTTAAACACAAACTCCACGTGGGATTTCTTATGACCTCAATTCAAGAATCCATCCCACCTTCTTAGTTATCCATCTATGTTATCCATAACTCACCTTACTGTTGATTTCTATGTTATGCTTGATTTCTTAGTTTGATGAGATGGAATTCTTAGAGAGATTCTTTTGGGTTGATCCTTAACTTTTCATGATCATTAAATCAACTATGGGATCCACAGACTCCTTAGTTGAGGTTATGCAAGGGCAAAAAGGACATGTGCTTGCTATGGGGAGGACCCACTTGCATATCTCTTAGTTTGAATGATTAAGTTTCTTACCTTAGACATTGTTGCAATCCTATCTTTCACATGCTTCATTGTACATCCAGCTTTGTGCTCCTTAAAACCTTCCTAAAACTTCATTCTCCAATCATTTTCTTAATTTTTTGAGTTTTTTGAGCTCTAACATCCTCTTCTACTATTTTTATAATGTTCATGGCTTTTTGGGCTTTCATTTGACTCCAATTTCACTTAAAAATCCTTGTATTTTAAAACTTTGACCAAAGTCAATGGTGGTCAATAGCCACATCAACTAGGCTGACCCCATTGACTAGGCCCTATTGACTAGGCCTCGTTGATACAATGCAAAAAATCTATAAATACTACCAAAAACTTTGCAATTTTTTGTCATTTTTCAAAGCCCAAAACCTTCTAGAGCCCATAACTTTCCAACTATTTATCCAAATCACTCTGTTCCTCAATGTTGCAGCTACCGAAGGTAAGCTCTTAGTCATGGGGGCTGCAGAGCAAACCTTAAGGTTTCTAATAAACTTTTTTTGATAATTTTCCTAACTTCCCCAAGGGTTAATGAGTAAAATAATATGAAACTATCAATTAACCCTTTCAACACCCTCCGATATGACTTATTAACATTAAAATACAAATAAAATAATTATTAAAATTGATCAAATCAACCATACTCACAACTTAGTCAAGTGTAACTTTCCCAAGAAGATAAGGTATCCCAATTATTTCATGTTACATAATAATTGCTAACCTCTGACCATGTTGTGATTACAAATGGTGCAAAAACTGAAACAACCATAGGAAGACACGACCTAGAATTGAAAGGGGCTAATAAGAACAAGCCCAGGATCAGCCAAAAGAAACCCATGTATCAGGACCTCTTTGGGAGGAGCTCGAAGTGGAATTTATTAGACAGATTCTTGAAGAAGAGGCTGCAATAGAATAATTGCAGTGAGGAGAGGCACCAGAGCTTGTACCCAGACTTAAAGTCACATTAACACAAGCCTTCCTTGACATAATTAGGCCCCATGATGTTCAACACTTAGTTCTCCAGGAATTGAATTTTGGGCCATTCTTAGAGCATGCTCTAGTAGATGTGAAGAAATAATCACAAACCTCTCCCATGTGGCTAATCATCACTATCAGTGGGGAGTGGTACATGGGAGAGATATACCTCTTTCAGAAGAATAGAAGGGCAGGCTCCATGGTGAAAATTACGGACATTCAAGTGTCCTACTTAGCTAAAGCTATTGTGTAGGCTCTTGGGTTTCCTAATTTTAGAACACAATTGGCAGAGCTATCTACAAAAGTTGACCGAGAAGCCAAAAAGGAGTGGACCTAATGATGTTACAGGGTTGACCATAAGGAGTTTGGCATACTAACATTGGTAGAATGTGTATATTTCAAGATAGTAGCCTATCACCTCAATTCAATGGTGAGGCCTAGTAAGGTGACCACCTTCTTCACTTGAGCATGCATCACTCTAAGTAGGAGATTTCCAACAAACCTTCCACAATTGATCTACCTAGAAATCAAGAAGTGTTTCAAAGAAAATAAACGTGGAAGGAAAACCTTGCCTTTCCCATGCCTCATTCGAAAACTTTGTAGAATGGCAGGGATAATCCGCTATGCCAATGATACAATTAGGCATATTCTTTATGGCCTCTTGGTCTAAGATGATGAAGGATAAGAAACCTTTCATGTCTAACAAAGGGGATCAACACCTGCCTCCTCCACTACCTACTCAAGAAATAATGTCGAAGGCTCGCATAGCCATTAAACACTTGCATAAAATTTGAGAATAACTCTTGTGAGAGTAGGAGCAATAATCAGGAATGAGTGGTGAAGATCCATCTGTATATCAACCTGTGATGAGTCACCTTAATGAGGCGGCTCAAATAATTAGTGAAATGGAGGGAGGAGGCCCAATATTCTCTGCCCAAAAAACGTAACTAGCTATGAGATGGAATCCTAGTGCCTGCGATTTGACAATGTCTCTATTTGAATACCATTTATTTATGAAATCTTTTGAAATGCCACTTCCTTTTCAATGTACTTGGAGGAGGGCAAGGGAACAATTGTATTGGTGATGAAGCACTAAGGCCAAGAGATAGTTTTTGAAGTGATTACTGATTAGATTGCAGAAGCACTTAATGCACCTACAATGTTTGTACTAGACATATTTGCACTTTGAGATGTGCAAACATCCGTAGGAACCATCAGTAGAAGATTGAGTGCAGCTGAGTATGAAGATTTGTTGGATCAACTAGTGGGGACCAAGTAATTGATTCTAGACATTTTTAACTTTTTGGACAACATTTCTACAACCTAGTCAGAGCTGCTTAAGGTAAAGGGAAAATGTATCATCTTAAAGGGATAACTTGAAATGGCTCAAGCATAAAATCAATTCTTTGTTAGGGAAGTTTTTGAATTATGTGCCTACTTTGTTGACCCTACACTCCTCAGTCCTACAACAACTAGAGATGAAGCTTTTTAGTAGCTTCAAGAATAATTAAAACAAGCTGAGAAGGGATCTTAAACTAGTTTATAGCTGAAGTAAAAACCTAATCAATTCAAAAGGACTTGGTTTAGATGTGCCAAAAAAATGAAAAACTAACCATAGAAAATCATTTCTTGTGAAATGTTGATGCACAGAAACAATAGATGTAGGAATTCATTCATCAACAACAGGAGTAGCTCGTGAAGGTGAACATAAAATTGAGGAAATTGGCTATAGAGAATCGCATATTTTCTATGGAGGAAGTCTATGCCTTATGCTAGAAATCTACTATTGAGATCATCACCTAGAAAAATAAGGCTCTTAAATTTGAGAGAGTTAAGAATTGCTACCCTTACCAAGTTGTCTTGCAGCAAGAAGTAAATAAGAAACATATCCAAGTGGCTAAGGAAAAAGTAAATGAGGCCCTCCAACAAATCTAGTAAGGAAGACAAGTGTGGCAGCCCATTATTGATGGGATAGATGCCTATAATAAAGTGGAGATCCACTTGAAGGAGTTGCAAATCAAAGAAATGACATAGTACATGGAGCAAGCTAATCTTCGATATGTGAACCTAGTGATGCTGACTACTGAATGACTATGGTTAGAACTTGAAAAGTAGGTGGCTAGCTTGTACTTGCTATACAAGGTCGAGTTCAAGCACCATAAGGACATTAAGAAAAAGCTTGAGATAATAAATGATGAACTCGAAGTTCTCAGGACATGATTCACTAATTAATGATCAACTATCGAGAACCTAGCTAGGAGAATGAATGATTACCAAGAGCTGCAGAATATAGTTAGGGCATTTGATATCGAATGCAAACAATTTCTTGCCTAGTTTATCAATGCGAAGGGGCTATTCTCAAAAATTCCTTATCCTTGGGATGTGCGCATTCTGGCCCACATTGGCAAAGTTGCATGGACTGTGCAAGATCCCAAGAGTAAGAAAGAGAAAATGAAAGCATTACTAGATGCTTTTTGCCTCCCTCTAAGAGTTGTAGCATTAGCTAGATGCCACAATAGCCTTAACAATTACATGTGTCTAAAGTTGGAGAAGGTCCTTTGGAGCCTCAGGATCCTCCACCACTTGCGATAGTGTGATCTTCTTAAATAATCTTCCTAGCATCAGAGCACGTGCTATTTGATTTTTGTTTGGTGTTCAATTTTATGTCATGAACGTTCCAATTTATAATTTTGTTGATTTGTACACTTGGGAACTCGATTTTTTCATGTAGTTTTGTTGAGTCATGTGCTAGTCAATAATCCCATACCTTCCCAATTTTGTAAAATAACTCAAGGATAAGTTTTCATTCAGTCATGGGGGTATGATGAGTTGTTGATTGGTCGCATAGACAAGGCCTTATCCATGCATTATTTTATGTGTTAACATGACCCCATGAACATAGGATCTATTCTTGTCTATAAATACATGCCAACCCACCGTGTTTAGGCATCAGATTGCCATAGTGTAGTGAAGCTCTTGTAGTTTTCACATTTGAAAGTTAGAGTTATTTTTCTAAGTGCCCACAGCAAAAGTCATTGAGTGTACAGATCCTTATTCAAGCATTATTGTACCTAAGCATGACAATGTGTGTGAAAATAAAGATAAGCTTTCTAATCAAACATTGCAGCATTCTGAATAGTTTAAATGTTTCATTCATGTATTTAATTTTTTAGCTATTTATTCAATGTTTTCTAGCAATTAAGCGAATTAAGTAATTAAACAAGATAAGCTAAATAGCAATTAAGTAAACAAATAAGTATGACCACTTCAAGCATGTGTATGACACTTGGTAACCCAACAATGTTATATGTGTTCAAGATGTGTACGATAAGTGAGACCAGATAGTTATGTTAGGACTAGTTGAATAGTAGCTAGCCCATAAGATTAAAGTAGGTATTAAATTACTTTATTTTCTATCTTTCCTATTTCAATAATTAAACCATAAAATATAAAATGACAAAAATCATGTGTCTCAATTACACTTAAACCATATCCTTGAGCTTCACAAGTGTAGTTGGCAAGACAACGAACATCCTCAACATAAAGTTTACTTTCTAGAAGAACTAGTGTATTAGAAACTATAGAGTCCATGGAATTTGACTAGATCACATGTGAATGCTTTATGATTCATATGGCTAAGCATAGGGGTACCTTGTTGCTCATCAACTAGGTTTATTTTGTTTAGCTTTCACTCTCTGGTAGGTTGGATAATTTTTTATGTATGTGGATACATCATTCATCATTCCAAGTTAGAAATAAAATTTATGTATCATCACATAGGTTTTAACATATATAGGATGTCTAGCATATGATACTTCATGAGCTTTGGACAATAGCTTAAGTATCCAATTTCCTTCTTCTATACATACCCTTTGTTCTTCATCAATAGATCATCTAAAGAGAGGTGGTAGTGGAAATTAGAAGAAATATTGACTAGAATCTTCTTAAAATAAGGATCATATTTTATTTGTTACTTAATTTCTCCTTCCATAGGGGTTCTCACAATGTTGATCATTAGGTTTCACATTCAACTAAGGACATTAGCCACTACATTTTGTTTTTCTAGAATATACTTAAATTCAAAATCATTTTTAGCCAATAATTCTACTCACCTTCATTGTTAGGCATTCAAGATGAGTTGTCTCTATAAATATTCTAGACTTTTATGATATGTTTTTAATATAAATATTTTTCCACATAGTGTCTTGAAACTTTTAAGGTATGAACAATTACTAGCAATTCTAAATCATGGGTTGAATAATTTACCTCATATCTTTGTAATCTATGAGATTCAAAACATACCACCTTATCTTCTTATGTAAGAACTGCACTGATTCCTACTCCATAGGCATATGTAGATACTTTAAATGTTATTTCTTCATTTGGAATTCTTAGAATAGGCTTCATTTTTAGTAGCATCTTTAATTTAAGAAAAGCTTCCTTGCACTTTTCATCAAACTTAAACACATGTTTTTCATGTAAGAGGTTAGTTAAGGGGGTTATCAAAGTAGAATAATCTTTAATAAAATGCCGATAAAAACCTATTAAGCCTAAGAAGCTATGAATTGTTAGAGGAAAATTAAGCTCTAATCAATCACAAACTACACTAACTTTAGTTGGATCTACTTGTAGCCCTTACTTATATACAATACGGCCTAAGTACGATGCTTCTTCTCTAAAGAGTTTGCATTTGCTTAATTTTTTCTTTAAATGATGTTCCTTGAGGATTTTCATTATAGTTTTTAAATGTTTAACATGTTCTTTTTACTTGGAGTAAACAAGTATATCATTCATAAATACAATAAAAATTGATCAAAGTATTCTCAAAACATATTATTCATTAATGCCATGAATGTTGCAGGTATGTCGACTAATCCAAATGACATCACCGCAAACTCATAAAATCCATACCTAGTTCTTGATATCTTTTTCCTTAATCCTTATTTTGTGATGACTTGATTTAAGATCGATCTTAGAGAAATAGCACGATCTAGTAAGTTGATCAAATAGATCATTGATCTTAGGCAAGGGATAGGTATTTTTAATCATTACATTATTCAATGTACTATGATTAATGCCTAACCTTAATGTACCATCTTTATTTTTGACAAATAAGATTGGTGCATCCCAAGGTAAGACACTAGGTCGAATCTTTTTTTCTTCCAATAGTTGGTCTAATTGTACTTTTAATTCTCTTAATTCTAAGGTGGAAAATCTATAATGGACTTTTGAAACTGGTTGTGTATTGGGAAAAATATCAATGCCATGTTCCATAATTCTTTTTAGAGGTAATTCCCTAGTTTCACCAAATACTGAATCCTTATACTCTTCAAGTTCTTTTGAAATCTTGATGTTAGGGGATTTCTAAGGTTGAATTACTTTTACAACCAACATAGTCACATCCTTATTGACTAGTTGTTTGACTTGCTTAATAGTTATTATGTGAATTTTCTTTGTTGTTTAGATCCTCCTTAGAATCTTTACTCTGTCAGTGGTTGGTACTTTCAAAAGACAAGTTCCAAAGTGGGTAGTAATATCAAATTTTTTTAGAAAATACATTGCTAAGATCACATCAATATCTCCTAGTTTAAATTCAAATAATTCATCAATGAAAAAAATGTCTTATAAGGTAAAGGTACTTTCTTTTTACTTGGTATGTTTTCTTACCGTCATAATATCTACAAGTTCTATTCTAACAACTTTCTTGGAAGGTAAGCTTAAGTTCAATGACTTAATTAAAGTTGATAAAATAAAATTATCACTTGCTTCAATATCAATAAAAAATTTAATATTTTGTCCTTTAATTGATCCTTCAAAAATAAGTAAAGTAAATTGAAATTTTCTAAACTTGACTTTGCTTATGTTGATATTTTCTTTATTGCGACTGTAGTAGTAGTTTGAATCATTCCTTTGGATACATTTGAATTAGACTTTTTATTCTTATTTTGGTTGTTCATTTGTATTCTTTCTTGTAACTTTGGGCAATTTCACTTGAAATTATGTTCACCATAAGTTAAACATTCAGATTAAGTTCTCTTGGTGGGTGTTTCTTCTACCATTGCTTGTTGAAGGATAGTTCATACTTGATTTTATTCCTCATAATCCTTAGTACTTCTATATGTTACTCAACTATTTGGGAATTATGTACATGTGTCTAAGGACATAGTTGTGCATATAGTCCACCAATAAACTTTGAAGGCAATTCTTCCTTATCCCAATGGCTTACATATCGAGAGTAGTTGTAGAATTCCTTGTAGTAATCTTCCACGGATAATCTTCCCAATATTAAGGAATGCATCTTATGCTCTTTGGGGAAGGAATCTAGTACAAATTTATGTTTAAAATCATAACAAAAATTAAGTCAATTTGTGATTATGCCTTAAGATGTCAGTCAATTCCATCATGTGGTAGCAAGTCTTCTCAAATACAAGGAGACTACTTCTAAATGTTCTTGATTTAATAATTTCAACATATCGAAGTAAATTTTCATGGTATTAACCCAATATTTTTCCTTGGCACTAGATCATAGGGCTCCATCATAATGATCCAATTTTATCTTTTAGCATGGACTTGGATTAATGATTCTCTTGGTGAATTTTGCTAATTCCAATAACCTTCGTCTTCAAGTTTAACTCTCTATCCTTATGAAGGGATATTAACGCCCTTGCATCAAATAGGTGGGGACTGGTTTCTATACTAATCCCTTAGGGGAAGCTGAAGTTTGTTTTGATCTCTGTAATGTTGGGATTGGTCTTGGTGTAGATCCCTAGGTGGAAATTGATCTTGGTGATGATCCTTAGGTGGATAGTGGTTTTTGTTGGAATGTTGGTGGTGAATGTCAGAGCATTGCATTGATGTGGCCTCGTTGATGTAGTGTTTGCTACATTTATGGGGTCCTATCGATGCAACTCCATAAGAAAGTCTATAAATACGTGCTCACTTGCCATGTTGATGGAATGTTGATGAGCCGCAATATCGCATTTGCCACGCGATATCACATCCTGCCTCATCTTCTATAAATAAGAAGCGACACCATTTGTTCCAGAGTAGTAAGACTTAGACCCTTAGCCAGATTCTTGTTGTTGGCGACCGTTTGGGACGCGACCGCCAACGAGTGTCCTCGAACAGGATTTAGGTGCCTGCTGGTCTCTGGCAACACCAAGGCCCAGATACCTCCAAATAACTCAGTAGTTAATGTGAGTATGTGTGTGTGCTGTTGCGGCGTGCGGTTGTGTGCAATGTAACGATTGCGTGTGTGTGAAATACAAATGACTTACTTTAAGAGATTCAGCCAACTTTATCAAGTACTGTGAGTTATTGAGAGTTTCCTATTTTGTTCAAACTACCTAGTCTATGCGGTCCCTATAATACCTGCTTGTAACAAGTAAAATTTTGCATAAACATTTGAGCACAACTCCGCAAATCTACTCCTAATTTTCCCCAGAGAGAGATATATAGTTCCACAAGAAAACTAGAAATAGAGCAAGATTCAAAGGAAATAGACAGAAAGAAAAGAAAGCAGATTTGTGTGGACCTCAAATATTTAAACAAGGTAAAATGACACGAGTAAACACTTCGCAATAAAGCTATTCCAAATTCAATATCTATGAATTGTTCAAACTTCCAAGACTCAAACAAGCAATATCTTCAAGACAATCCTACTGTACTACCAAAAATTGCTGCGTAAACTACCATGTACGAGACTCCATTTTGGCTAGACAGTAGATGTCAACGATTGCATTTAAACAGAACCTTTAAAAGACTTGACAATTTCTGATTGAAATAACACGGAAAATCACTCTAAAGATAAAAAGAAGCTATTCTGGTCCCATCAAAATACCAAAGATTTTCTGAACCCTCTCGACTACCAAATTGTTCCACGGCGTGACTACAAACAGAGGCTCTCTTCCAACAATCCAATAGCAGTTCCCAAACGTTGCACAATAACGAAATTTACTACTAAAATGCTCTCAAGGCTTTTTGAACACAAGCGCTTCTATGGCAAAATTTTAACAGAAATTCCTATTGGGCAACAAGAACAATAAGAGCAATCTAAAAATCCCAAAATTACTTGCCAAGAATGATACTACCTAAACCACTAGCTAAGCAATTAAAACAAAACAAAAATGAAATGCATAACTCACAGGACCATGACAAAGAGGCTGAAATCTTTATTCTAGCAAGCCATCTTGCAAACAATCTTCTTTACAAATCTTCCAAGTGTGATGATGATGTTCCTTGATGCATGATGATCCTTCCTCCTTGACCCTTGAAGCCTATTTATAGGATTCCAAGGTAGGTAGGGAAGTTACATTTTCAAAAATATCTTAAAAATATCTCACCTAACTTCTCTCCCAAGTAACTTGGCCAACCAATTAGGAGATTACTTGGCCAACAAGTTAGGAGGTTACTTGCCCAACAAGTTAGGTAAGTTACAACAACTTTGGGTGGTTTCAACCACAAAAGAGATAAAAATGCTGCATCTGACACGTGTCCCATGTAGTTGCCAAGTGTCTTCATGTAGTTGCCAAGTGTCTTCATTCAGTTGCCAAGTGTCTTCATGGAGATAAACAGGTTGTAGGTGACAAGTGTCCCATGCAAGTGACAAGTGGCCTTTTTAATTGACATGTGGCCATTTTGGAGACAAAAAGGCTATAATTGATAAGTGGCCTTGGTGGTTATAAGTATCATGGGAAATTAAAATTTAGTTGTAACCACCAAGGGGAAGTTATCACCACCATGATATTTAAAAATTGCAGAGGACACTTGTTCTATACATATAACATTGAATAACTGCCCTATAACTTCTCTTTCCTTTTGAAATAATAAAATATTTTCTTCAAATCATAGTAATAAAGATAGTGATCATAATAAATATATATCTATTGCCCCCTAACTTGACAAAATTAAATATATATCTATGGACCACGTACGATCTTTATAATTGTTCAAAAAAAACTGTTAACAATATTAAACTCTTTGTGATATGGGGCATCTTTGTTTGACCATGCTCTGGAAATACCACGACAATCTCACGGTTTAGCTTTTCACGTCTCTCCTGAAATGCCTCCAAGCNGATGCGTGGGATTGAACCCAAAAAACGTAGATTTCGGTTTGGGTTTTTCTTTATGCATCCTGCGTTTGCGTTGGTGCTGCCATTATTATTCTAAGTTGCCTCTGTGCACCCGCTGCCTGGGTGTTTTGTGGGAGCCGTTTCCTGAATTAACCCTGCGGAAATAGATCCACAAATTCCCAAAAACCCCCAAATAGAATCTGTGAACAAGGCCGCGGTTTTTTGCAAATTTCAGAGCAAATTAGGGCCACGTTTTTCTGCAAATTAGGGCCACATTTTTCTGCAAATTAGGGCCACGATTTTCAGCAAATTAGGGCCTGAAACACCATAAAAATTTTGGCAACACTTCCAAACAACTTCAGAGCCTCTGAAATGGCTTCAAGCAGCCCACCATGGAGCAAGCAAGGTTCCCCGGGTGCCCACAAATCACGGCGGCAAGTCTTGGTATCAAGAATCATCCATTTTAAGGTCAAAAAGTGGAATTTTGGCTAAGTACAATGTGCTCGCGTTGTGTTTACGCTACTCAGCGTAAGGATTAGCATCACCAATATCCGGGGCCCTGAAACTAAGTCAAAACAAGCCAAAATCAAGCACAAGGAC
>MNCI01033306.1:175146-188991 GCA_015680685.1 Gnetum montanum
GTAGATCCCCCTAGCTACACCACTGGGCTACCAAGTAGTCACACTTAAATGCTCGTAATCAAGTCATACTTGTTCTGCTTTTAGGAGTTTAAGGTTGAGAGACTAATCGCGATGAGCAACCGATTCCTTAACTAGCCGTACACACCCGTAGATGCTTGTAGTTAAGTCGTACTCACACCGCGCTATGAAAGCAATAAATAACATTAAATAAATAACAATTAAATAAACTAAGTGAATGCTGCAATGATGAAGTAATCTCGATCTTTATTGCTAGTCATGTGCGTGTCCAAGTACGACACACTCGAATAAAGACACCGTACAATCACATTCACCACACTGCGGGCAGACACGGGAAAAATTCTAACTCTGGAGGGATCAAACTACCAGAGCTTCGCTACTCTAAAACTGGGATCCCCAAACAAGGGAGAGCCGCCTCTTATTTATAGACATGGCGGCAGACTGCGATATCGCGTACGCGATATCGCAGCCTGTGCGAACCGCGTCTCATCAGCCACTTAGTTCTCTCTCCCTCTACTTTATTAGTGGAAGACATAAAAAAGGTAAAAGCTATAAAAATCACATACCTCAAACTTACTTAACCATACAACTATGACAATACAAGTAAGTTTGGGAAGACAACGATTGATTGATCCTGAGTGTTCCATTAAGGTGCGTAAGCACTTATTCCTTGGATTTCGACCAGATCGCACGTGAAATGCTTGTATTCATATGGTTGAATGTAGGGGTACCTCGCCACTCATCAAATGTCTTATCATAGTTGTAGTAAAGCTCTTTCCATTTTATCATTTGAGGGTTAGAATATTTTTTTGAGTTCCCATAGTAGGAGCTAGAAAGTGTACAGATCTTTATTTGAGCATTGATGTACCTGAGCACACTAGTGTGAATGACAATAAAGACGAGCATTTTGATCAAACCTTGTAGCACTTGGAATAGATTAATGATTTATTTTTGCATTTATTGTTTTTATTAATTATCTGATTAATTAAGATAAGTAAGACTTTAATTACTTAACTAATTAAGCTAAATAGATTACATACATAAGTATGACCGCTTCAAGCATAACATACAACACTTGGTAATCCTAATAGTATTTAATGCTTGGTAACCCAGCAGTGTTGTATGCATTCAAGATGTGTGTGGAAAGTGGGACTAGATGCTTATGTTAGGATAGTTAATTATTAATTAGCAATTAGATTAGTTAAATTGGTTAATAAATTAAGTTTCAACTTATTATTAATCATGAACAAATAAAATATAAAATAATAAAAATCATGTGCCCAATTACACTTAACTATACAACTAAGCTTCACAAGTGTAGTTGGGAAGACAATGATTGTCACAGTTAGATTTCACCTTCTAGAACCAATGTACTTAGGAACCTAAGGTTTGTGGAATTCGATTAGATTGTATGTGAATGCTTGTAATTTGTATGGTTGGGTGTGGGTATACTCACCACTCATCAGTTGGGTCAAATGATGTATTAACTATTTGATGGTATCTGCAAAGGAATTCATCTTCCCTTTCACTTTTGATCATTTTCCCTCTAAACATGGAGATAACTTCCTAATTTCTTTGCAAATATTTTACATATTTGTCTTGAATCCTTGGTTTGATTGTTAGAGTTCCTCTTGGATTCCTCTGATTTCATTAATCTATTGTTCAAGTGCATCTATTTGATCATTAACTCTAGACTCCATCATTCTCTAATGCACTCTCTAAACTTTGGACATTGGTAAGTTGTAAAAACAAAGGAATTTGATCATTTCTTAGCCTTTGTGGTCCTTTTTAAAGATCATGTGGTAGTTAATTATTTTCAGAAAGAGGTTAGAACCACCATAAACAAATTTTCTCTTCATGAGCTCTTAACTGAATACAAAAGACCTTAAGTATTTAAGGAAATATTTAATTCTATAGGACCTCTTCATGTTTTGGAACCTTAAATAATAGTTTAAAAAACTAATTTTTCATCTTCCCTGAGCTTAAACTAATTAATCTATTATCTTCAAAAGGTTCAAATTTGTTGGAAATAATTTTTGTTTCATTAAAAATGAACATAGGAATTACAATTTATGGCTATTTCAAGTTGCAAAAAGGTTTCTCATTTTTTGAGATTTCTTTAGAGGTCATCCATCCCAATACTACTCTAGGGTGAGTGTACTTAATTGTGGAATTCTTATTTCAACTGCTGCTAACATGTCAATTCTATTTTCTTTTGAATATTTTTTGCTAATACTCGATGTTTAGCATTGAATTTTCCATCAATTGCTGAGAAATTATTTCCGAAAATTAGCACAGATGGGCAGAGAATGGCTATTGTGAATGAGGAACATAGCACCAATGGAGGCAGAGAATAAAAACGATGGGTGATAAGCAAAATGGTAGTGGAAAGGGAGGCAGCAACAAGCGGAAAATGGTGGCGAGGATTTCAAGTTTGGTAGTGCGGTCATGATGCTCTTTGGAGGTGATTTCAATATGATTGAACATCCTCATGATAAAGTTGGTGGAGCCTCTTCTCAACTTACCAGCATCGAGCTTTCTAGTTGGAGTGATGTTAAGGAGCACTTTTGTCTCTCTGATGCTGCCAGCTCTAACGTGAATCGTGAAGGTTGGTTTACTTGGTCCAACCTTAGGATTGGTGCTGATCGCATTTGTGAGCAACTTGATCGATTTTATTTCTCTAGTTATTCCTCATGGTTTTGTGATGGTCATGTTAAGGTCCACCTTGATGCTACCCTCTCAGACCACTTTCCAATTTCTCTCACTTTGACCTTTGGTTCTAAATCTTTAGCTCAACATCGCCAACTTTTTCGCATGAATGCCTCTTTATTTCTTACTCCTTCTGGTAAAGGTCTTTTGACATCTCTTTGGAATGCAGAGAGAAGGCCATCTGGCAATTTAGGTTGGATTGACTGGTGGTTGCGTGCCACTTCTCGTATTCGCAACTTTGCTCGCTGGTTGGGCAAGCAATATGCTAAGAAACGTAGGTCTATTGAGGCGAATGTTAGTTCTGAATTGCAACAACTTAACTCTGCACTTCAACATGACCCTTTTAATGTTGCTCTTCAACAACGGCTAACTTATGTTCGCTCAGTTAAACAAAAATGGGATATGTACTCTGCTAGAAGTGCTCTCATCAAGAGTCGTCTCAACTGGTTAAAAATTGAGGGAGAACCCTGTAAAGAGTTCTTCAAATTTTTAAAGGGTAGAGGTACTTTCCCTACTATAGAACGTTTGGAAGTGAATGGCCAACTTACCTCCGATCCTCATGTTATAAATGGTTTTCTTGAACAACATTTTCAATGCCTCTTTGTCTCCAATGGGTTTGATCAGGATGAGTTTGCTACTAACTCAGATCACCTACCTAGTATTGTCCATAGCAGTCACAATCATCTTCTCGCTCAAGATATCTCTCTTTCTGAAATCAAGGCTGCTGTGTTTAGCCTGGCCAATGATAAAGCCCCTGGTTTTGATGGCATCCCCATTGAGTTTTTTAAGAATCATTGGGATATTGTGGGTTCAGACCTCTCTTATGTTTTTGCAGAAGCCATAAATCAATAGTCTCTCGGTCCTGAGTTAAATAGAGGTGTCATCCGTCTTATTCCTAAAACAGGTGATCCTTCATTGATTGGTAACTGGCGTCCTATCACTCTCCTTAACTCTGTTTACAAGATTTTGGCTAAATGTCTTGCTAATAGACTGAAGCTAATTATCCCTCAGATCATTACCCCAATGCAAATAGGCTTTGTTAAGGGTAGGTATATTCTTGATAATGTTGTTGCGGCTTGGGAAGGTATGCAATGGGCCGAGGACTCCAATCAAAACATTGCTTTTCTTAAGCTTGATTATGCTAAAGCGTATGACAAAATTGAGTGGAAATTTGTTATTGCTTGCCTTCATAAATATGGTTTTCACATTAATTTTATTAAAATGGTGGAGACTCTTTTTGCCGACGCCAATGCCCTTGTGGCTACTAACGCTGGCTTAACTAATTGCTTCAAGCTTGAGCGCTCTGTTAGGCAAGGTTGTCCTCTTGCTCCTTACCTCTTCATTCTTGCTGCGGACTTTTTGTGTCATGCTATTCATAAGGATAAGGAACAAAATTTGCTTCAAGGTATTTTCATTGATCATAATGTTCCTTCCTTATTGAATATGCATTTTGCTGATGACTCATTCTTTATGATAAAAAATGATGCTCTTATTGCTGATCGTCTTTTTTATCGCATTGATCAATATTGTAGACTCTCTGGCTCTCAGATTAATTGGTTCAAATCTTCTATCTTTTGCAACAAAGAGGTTCAAGCCTGGGCGTTGTCTAAGTCTTGGCAATTTTTAGGAAAGGATCAAGTTTTTAAGCTTCTTGGCATTCCCTTTTCTTTTGGCGGATCATCCAAAACATTATGGGATGTCACTGTGAAGAAACTTGAACAAAAGCTTATTAAGTGGAAGGAAAAGAAGCTATCTATGGCTGGTAAATTTATTGTCTGCAAGCATATTCTCCAAGCTACCCATGTGTATTACTCTTCTTGTTGGGCTCCTAGCATCTCTGCTTATCGTCGCATTGATCAACTAGTCAAACACTTTCTTTGGAACAGCAGCCATACTAAGAAAGGATTTTGTCGGGTTGCTTGGAACGTCTGTACTTCTCATAAAGAGGACGGCGGTTTGGGCCTCATTAATTGCTACAAACAGGGCATTGTGTTATGTGCCAAATGGATGGCCAAATGCTTATCTGGCTCTGAACCTTGGAAGCTTCTTTTCCTTAAACGCATACAGCTTGGGAAGCCCAAAGGTAGTAATTATTGGAATAATACTCATTTCCTTAACTGGATTCTTTTTCCCACTGGTATTACCATTTCTGGTTCTGTTGTCATCAAACACATTTGGAAGGCATGGTGTTATATCAGTCAGTTTTGGAACTTTAACACTATCACTATCTCTTCCTCTACACTTGATAAGCTTTCTCCTTGGTGGATTCCCATCCACAATGAACCTTGGGCCATTAAGCGTCCTCGTCTTTGTAGCACTTGGGATAAGCTTGGCCTCTCCTCCCTCTCCTCTCTTCGCATTCATAATCGTTGGATTACTTGGAGTGAATGTCACCTTATTTATGGTATTAATGCTGCTCAAAAGTCTACCTTTTGTACGATTTTGGATAGCTTGAACAAAAGTGTTGTTATTCAAAACTCCCTTGGTGGTTTTTTAGATCTTTCTTAGACTTCTGGTCATCAAGTTTTTCCCTATCATTCTAAGATTGTTTACTCTCTTATTAATTCCACTACTAATATTTGGCCTAGATTCAACTATCTTTGGCAAGTTAATCTTAATGTGTAGGTTTGGAAGCAACGTATTCAGACTATTTGGACTACTCCTACTTCTTCAAAGATTCAACATTTTCTGTGGTATCTGATTCACCAAGGTCTTCTTGTGGGTGTTCGGTGCTCCATCTAGGGGTTCCTGACCCGCGATGTCCTATTTGTCACAGGAAAGATGCATTTACTCACTGTTTTTTTTCTTGTCCCCTTGCTCATAGCTCTTGGATTTGGTGTGACAGGTTTTTACAGGGTTTTCGACCAAGCTTGGATGAGGTTCTTTTTGGGGACACTCCGCATCTTCAAGGCTCTTTGATTTATATCTGGTGTCGCCTTCGTCCCCTTATTCTCCATGCTATCTGGAAATTTCGTTGTAATGTGGTTTTTCAACGTGATTCTCCTACTAATATTCTCTCCTTGTCTATTCAAGGAGACATTGTTCAACAGCTAATGCTGCAGTTGAGCTCTTGACCTTTTCTCTCTCGTTTTTCCTAATTTCTTGTAGTTTCTCCTCTTTTGAGGTGAGCGTGTCCTAATTTCTTGTACTATTTTCTTTTTTCTCTATTAATTAAATTTATTTTTTGGGGTCCGACCACCCCCCACTCTAACCTATGCGGCCTCAATGGCCTGCGTGTCCTTCTATGGTCTACGTGGCCTCCACAGCCAGTTATAGCAGAATGGTGCGGTGTCGACAATTTTTGTTACGAAATGGTGCAGGTTGCTGCTACAGATGCAGACATGGAGGCAGAGAGGCGGAAGATGGCAGCGACAAGGGGGGCAGGGAGGCAGAAGATGGTGGCACCGATGGTGGTAGGAAGATAAGATGGAAGATCATGGCACCCACGGTGGTGGGGAGGCGGTAGATGGCGGTGCCTGTAGTAGACAAGGAGCTGCTAGATCGTGGCACTAGTGGTGGGTAAGGAGGTGCAAATCGTAGCAACCCACAAGAAGGTGGTAGATCATAGTCCCAAATGTGGCAGGGCAGCAGCAGATCGCGGCACTAGCGATGAACATGAAGGTAGTGGATTGTGGCACTGGCGTTGGATAGGGAGACAAGAAGACGGTAGATTGCGACGGTAGCAGTGGAAGGTGGAGCGGTGGAGGTGGAGGAACGAGAGATGGGTGCAGTGCAGTGAACAATGGAGCCAAGCCATAGCCAAGCTGAGCGTGATGCTCCATGGCTGTCCTGGCATCACAACCATGCTGGCAGTGATGCAGTGTGGCAAGGCCGTGGTGTCACTGGCCCTAATCCTCGGGGTTCCGTCCAATGCCCAAATTATTATTTTTTTATTTTTTAAAGACTATTCATTTTAAATTTTGGGGCCACGGTTTGAACCTACAACTCTTAAAATAACAATAAAAAATATTATTATTATTATTATAAATCACATGCATACCGTAAAATGCCATAACTCCCAAATCATCTCCCAAATGGTAAGTTAGATTTCGATGAAATTGGTATAATTAGAATTGTAGATCACTACACGTTTAGCTTGAGATAACATTGCTTTACTTTATTTGTCAATCAGAAATGTAAATGCTAACTAAAAATTGATTAATAATTAATTGTGTTAACACAACTGTAACTACCTTTTTCTCAATCTTCTACGGCTACTATGATTTTTAGGTCTTTTATAAATTAATGGGAGACGAAAGTATTTTTTTTTTTCACCAAATTCAACCCTTTTGTATAATGGTTGCATAGAAATTTTTCAACATAACAAATTTGGAGACGCCTCCTATGAAGCATCTTGGCCAATCCTCTTCTACTCTTGAACAATCCTCTCCTAGCCCCTCAAGTTGCTCCAAATTAGTTTTTATTATTTTACACTAGAATAATGTCATGGAAGCAACTAATTTGATTCATAGTTTGTTAGATGTTGAGGATTTTGAGTTTCTTAGAACTTCTAGACTATCTTAGTTACTCATATTTTCTATTTTTAAGATTTCTATCTACAACAATGTTGTAAGAAACTGGTATAATAGTTATCATCTATGAGAAAGTTCCCATTCAAAAATGGTTTTTGGATGTTTAACTATTACTCTTACTAGCATTTGAACTACTTTTGATTTCCATAGTAGGGTAAATCCTTTTGTTCCCAATATGAAATCTTCTGAATTTCAATCGTTTTATCAAAGAGAATTGTAAAAAAATGTTAAGAAGTCTACTCTTATTCGAAGATAATATTCTAAAATTGATTTTATGAGTGAGATTAACTACTACTTATGCCAATAGTTCTACAGTAAATTTTTATGGAGTCCCCAATATTTAGGTGTTAACTATTACTCCATTTTTCTTCTTCATGATGTAAAAAACAATAGAGTATATGGGCTTGATCTTAAGTTATAAATTACTATAGGTGTAAAAAATAGCCCAAAAGAACCTTATACTATAAATTACGTATAATTGCTTATGGGCTTGATCTTAAGTTATAATTCCTTTACCAATAACATTCATTAATTCAATCCTCATTTCTACCCTAAGTTTCTTGAGGAGGAAAGAGTTGTGAGGGCTCAAGTTGAAGGTTTTCAGAAAGGTAAAGACCTTGTATGGGTTTGGAATTTGGAGGGTTTTTATGAGGTACAATATTTGATATTTTATTTCATATTTTCTTATTTATTAATTTATTTTTCTTGTCATGACATTTATGTGACAGTGCACTCTGGGTTGTGGATTGGACCAGGAAGGAACTAGGGAGATAACTTCAAGTAGTGATGATGTGATGACCATTGAATTAAGTTCCAAGGTTTATTCGAAATCATACCTAATTATTATTATGTATTTATTTATTTATTCTATGCTCTTGATTGTTCATCAAAAATAGCCCATAAAACAAGGTCCAAGTGGAAAGGTGGTGTTAAGACACAAAGGAAAGGGAAAGGAACTAGAGGTAATTTGATTATCAAATAACAATATGGTTTACAATACTTTCTTTTTTACTTCTTATGTTACACCTTTCTATGTAGGTGTCCTTGGGTTAGGGAAACTATGAGATCCTGTTCTTGGATGTCATGGCAACCACCAAATATAGATTATATTAGACATTATGCGTAAGAATATAACATAGCAAATATATGAAATATTTGAGATTAAGCATAAAGAAAATAACAGGAAAAATGCAAAAGGAAAGAGAAAAAAATACTTTATTAATGTGGAATAATGTGTTTGGATCATGCTCTGGGTGTTCCTTGGGTTTTTCTTCATTTAGAATCTATCCCTTAGGGGCAATCCAACACTACCACCATGGTTACGCTTATTACTAACTAGAAGGAATGGCCAACCCTCTTCCTTCCTATTGGTGACCATTTGGGACCATCAACGTTGGCCTTTGGTCTCTTAACTTGGGGTCACAGGAAACGAAGGTGTTCCTTCAAATAAGGTTTAGGTGCTTGCTGATCTTTTGGCATCACTAAGGCCTAGATACCTTTAAATAAACTCAACAGTTATAGAGCAAACTAAGTGTAAATTTGTGTTTGCTATTGTGAATGTTGAAATGGTTGGGTTTGTGCATGAAACTATAACTAACTATTATAATAGACATTTAGCTAACTTTGTAGAATATTGTGAGTCATTAAAGATTCCTATTTTGTCAAGTTACTTAGTCTATATAGTCCCTACAATACGTTGCTTGAAACAAATAAAATTTCACAAAAATGCTTGAGCACAATTTTGCCAAAATCTATTCCTAATTTCCCCCCAGAGAGAAATTTCCATAAGAAAACTAGAAATAGAGTGAGATTCAATTGATTTAGAAAAAGAAAAAAAAAGCTAATATGTGTGAAATCTCAAACTTTTAAGCAAAATAAATTGACATGAGGAAACACTTCGCAATAAAGCTATTGCAATTCAATCTAAATATTACGAATTGTCCAAACCCTCTAAGCTCAACAAGAAATTTTGTAAGAGACACTCTTATTTAACTACCAAAATGTTTTGTAAATGATGGAGTACAAGCTTTTATTTGGCTAGTTAATAGTGTCAAAAATTGCAAACAAAAGAGCTTTAAAGATTTGACAATTTAAATATTGAAATATTAAGGCAATAAACTTTTTTTAAAAAATGAAGCTATTTCCATCATCTCAAAGTATCAAAGATTTTCTAGGTTCAAACAAGCAATTTCATAAAAACATTACTATTAAATTGCTCAAGATGCTTTTCTAAGACAACATAAGCTCTTATATGGCAAACCTAATGGAAGTCTAGTATTGCACAAAAAATAGAGCTATAAGAGTGATGAGAAAATTTCAAAATTAAATGCTAACCACAATACTATCTAAACCATTAGCTAAGTAACTATGACAAAATGGGAGAAAAAAAAAACAGAACTTACAAGATTAAAACAAAGTGGTTGAATTGATGCCTTTAGCAAGCCATTTTTTACAAGAGATCTCTAATAATTCTTCCAAGTTTCTTCTCCCAAAATCTACCCCAAAATCTACCCTTGAATCCTTTTTATAGTGACTTTATGATTGTAACAATCATCATGAAAAGTTAAGGTGAATTACAAATATCTAGGATATTAACTCATAACCATTATAAGAAGTAGTAACTTCTATGGGAAGTTATGAAAAATTTGAGCCATAGTTGAAAAGTGTCCTGCCTAATAATCTCCCTTTGTCTTGATTAGCAACCTTTATTTTTATCATTATTCTTTTTAAACTCATTCACCTTTTTAATCTCTTCAAGGTAATTCGTAGCACCTTATAAGTTAGGAGGTTGGAGACGTACGGACAAATCATTATAAACCCAAAGCCATCAACAACCTTAATAAAAAATAAAATTAAGAGGCATGCGTCCATCAGCAAGAGATGTTGAACTGCAGCGGTGGACCGTTCACGAACAAGTTGCTCTCACCGTGGGCATCACAGTACTCATGCTCGGCCTCATGCCACGGTTACCCTTCTCAGTCTACCCACGTCTTGCATCCTCTGCAGCTGTCCGAAATCATCATCATCATGCATATTTTGTATAGGTGTTGGGACAAGAATTTATGTCTGGCTGCTGCGAACATGCCAATTACAAATTTTCCAAATTCCGCAGCAACAAGAAGGTCCACTGCCTTGATGATCTCCCTTTTAGAGAACCAATGACATTAAAATTGGTTCAGAAACCTCAGTTGAGCAGGCTGTATTTTGATGTTTTTGTGTTTTCTTCTTTTCCCCCTTTTTTGTTTTGTGGTTTGTAAATCAGTGGAAGCCTTGTGGAGTCTTGAGTTTTGAAATTATTGTTAAGGAAATTTTCAAACATTTAGAACTCAATCAAATTTGTCTGTGAAATATACCATCTATGTTTAATCTGCTGCTGCATCGTTTAACAGCCATGTCCTCATTTGGTATGCCACTTAAATTTACTGATATATCTTGAACGAGCATTGGCACCTAGGATATGCTCACATGCATGCTGCAACATACCATGATTTTTGATTATTTGTAATCCCGATTATTGAGGTAAGCATACACAACATCAGCCAATGTTGTTTTGCCAACACTGCTACAACATTCTTTTCATTGTCTAGTTCAAGGTTTTGAACGACACTTGCTACTGATCCCTCTATGGCCACTACATCAGTATGGTACATGTTTTGCTTGGATATCTATGATTCAATCTTCACATCACTGATCAATCTAAGTTGCATGAGCAGTAACAAGTACGTAAAAGTCTTGTTTAATTTGGTTTTACATTTGTTTAAATGCTCTTGCTGTGATTAGGCATTCATAAATTTAATCAACGAAGACTTTTTATAAACAGCCCCTTAAAGCACCTTCGCCGTTAAATTTAAGAACCTTTTCAACATTGCAAAACCCCCACATTTTTGGCAGCAGATCAACACATAGTTCTTGATTATAAGAAATTGTTTCCAAATTCTCTTTGATAAAAGCAACGATAAGAAATCTTGCTGCAGCCCAATAAGCAAGGCCGATCTTTTCCAACAGACTTCTGACTACAGTTTTTATCTACCTACTTTGATTTCCCATAATTTTTCTTTCAGAGATCAGATGCACATCCTATTGCTGCTCCTTGGAATGGCAGAAATGCACCAACATTTCTTGCCCTCTTCTAAAATTTCTTAAAGAACTTTAAGATTGAAAATATTTGCAGATGCACATCTGTTGATAAACAGAAATTTTATTGGACAATTTTTTAACCTAAAAACAGAAATCTTTTCTGAGGAAAAGTTCTACCAAACTTATGAAATAAAACCCTTATTCTTATAAAACTAAAAACAACCGTACAAACATAGTTTTTATTCAACTATTGAAGGGAAGAGGATAGTCAAGGGAACCCTTTTTGGGATCCTCATGTTATGAATTCTCTCATATTCAATTTTAGTGGTGATGAATGCTCTTCTTTCTTCTCCTTGTCTTGTTCGAGCTTCAACTTCTTTTGTTTCACCATTGTTTCCAACAACCATATCCATCTCTTTCTGACATAACTCTTTGGCTGCTGGTTTGTCAAGCTTTTCATACCTAGTTGCTTCTGTATTTGGAGACATGAAGGCTTCTCCCTGAGAATCATCCAAATTAAACTCTCCTTGGTGCTCAACTTCTGTTGTACATTGATGAAAACTGTCCTAGACATTCGAATGAATAGAGTGTCTGCCAATGAAAAAACTAAACTCATCTGAAAGCCAAAATAAGCAAGGCTTTTCAGTGGATGCACCACAAGCAGTTGCCTTACAAAAGGCTCTTATGACATGCTTTGAGTAGCAACCAATCACATATGGAATAAAAGGTCTTCTTGCTACTATCACTTTCTATCTCAAACTAAAAACACTTCACTTGCTTTTCTTGCTCAAGTGCTAAATTGGAAGATGTGTTTTCAAGCAAACCACAACTCTTTATATAGTGCAAGAAAAATTTGAAATTCCCATCATTCAAATAACTTTCCCACTCACCAAACTTATTCAATTTCCATTGCGATACCGTCGGCTAATTCAAATCCCACTATGTGGTTGTTTTTACTTAATTATCCATTATATAGTTATCTAAACCACCACTTCCACTAAAATGTAGTTAACAGACATACCAAGTAATGATTACTTATGATAATGTAAACTGAATATTTAGAGTAACACTCCAAATTCAATATTTAAACTAACTCTTATTTATACATATTCTATTATATCATATATACATGTCTTAATATATGTATATGATACACACATATTATAGTTAAACATTATTCTTATATATGTATATAACTATTATTTATTATATAAAATATTACTAAGCATATATATATATATTTATCTTTAACTACCATGTACACATAATATTATTATTGTCATTATCATTTTATTATTATATTATATTGTTATATACATGTATGTATTATTAGTTTATATATATATTTTTTAAGTTGTGAGCGATTGTCCAAAGTAGTGTTTTGTGTGTAAACATTATATGGAAGCTGCAATTCCATTCCACTTAACGTGGATAGCTTGTACATGTTTTTCAATAATTGTCTCTTGATTTGAAACAAACCCATCCATATTACTGAAACTTTTTTTTGGCTTTTTCATATTTCATAATAATACAAGATCATCAATTTTAAAAGTTCTTTTCATAGCCTTTTTATCAAACAATCTTTTAACTTGCAAAGCATTCTTTAATCAATTATCCTTAGCTCTATCCATTTCAAGTTCTCTTTTAATAAGAAAGGTCACGAAACTTCTATCTTTGTCTGTTTTCTCATTATACTTTTGCACAAAATCATAGGCCAAGCCTATAATCTTATTTGTAACTCTTGCAAGCAAATCATATATCAAGTTATAAGGTGACATTTGAATAGCCTTTTTAAATATAATATGGTCAATGCATAATGTAGATTGTCAGTAATCAATTCAATTTCCTAGATTCCCCTCCATCGACTTTTTAATGTAGAAAATATGCTTCTTATTTGTAGATTCAGCTAAGCCATTCCCTTGAGGATAATAATTTGNTCAATTTTAAAAGTTCTTTTCATAGCCTTTTTATCAAACAATCTTTTAACTTCCAAAGCATTCTTTAATCAATTATCCTTAGCTCTATCCATTTCAAGTTCTCTTTTAATAAGAAAGGTCATGAAACTTCTATCTTTGTCTATTTTCTCATTATACTTTTCCAAATAACTTTTCCAAATTTTCAGGAGGCTATGAATTAGATCCGCATCAACATTTACTAGCCTTCTACGATGCCTGCACATGGAATAACATTGACAACAGTTGGCAAAAACTAAAGCTCTTTCCTATGACACTCATTGACCAAGCTAAAGTATGGTATAGATCGTTAAAACCAAATTCAATACGATGCTGGTCAACAATGGTAGAGGTCTTTAATGAAAAATATCAAACCTACGCAAGAGTGTCAGCCTTGAGGAAACAAATCCAAGAGTGGAAAGAAGCATGAACCCTTGGACATGGCCTTAGAAAAATATTATGCATTGTTAAACAACTATCCAGGCCATGGGTTTTCCGAGGAAAGGCTAANGAAAATAGAAAAATGGATTTCTCTAATGCCCATGTTATAAATTCTT
>MNCI01033306.1:201339-220283 GCA_015680685.1 Gnetum montanum
AGTTTTTCATGTCGTTTAGCTTCATTTTTCCATGCGCTTATCTCAATAGCTGACTTTTGACGGATGGCGCGTACCTCCTCCATCGAGAGGGTTCAATTTTCCCTGGCTAAATGGTTCTTGTCCTGGTTGATCCTGATGAGTTGTTCTCACAACTGTTGAAAATTTTCTTCGAGAACATTCTTTTATTTCTCCACAGAGGTCAATTGAAGGTTTTCAGCAACAAGTTATTTATTTTCTTCTTGTAAGGATTTGAGTGCCTTGGTATGCACGTAAGTTTACACTTGTGCTGCAGAGGCATCCCAAACAACCTTCTCTTTTTCTTCCACCACCTTCTTATTCTATGTCACTAGTTTAGTAAGTTTCTCAGTCCTAAAAATGTCCAGCTGGTCTACAGGAATGAATTGAGAAGGATCCCGCTGTGTTGCTTGTAGGGTCATGAGCTTTTCTTGCAATCTTTGCACTTCTGCTTCAACATGCTCAACCCTCATCTCTATCAAGACCATCTTTCCCTTGGTGGAAATGAGGTCTGATTGGATTGCTATAACATCCTATGGGATGTCAAACAAGGACATCATTACCTATCCCATTTGTAGCAATCGATCAAGTACATCCTCATGTTCCATAGGAGTCATTGAGATTCTGGCCAGAGTTTGAGCATTCTGTTCTCCTGTAGGATCTTTTAGTGGCACAACAAGCACATTGAATGATTCTTTAATGTGGTCTGTGACCACTTCTACATCTCCTATTGCATCCTAGTGCTTCATGACCACCACCATGGCCCCTTCACCAGTTTCTAATTACACTTGAAAGGATGTAGTGTTCCCTAAGATCTGTTGTGACCAAGTGCTCTCCCCTCCTCCTGTATATGGATGGGCACCTCACCCCTTGCGTGATCCAAAGAAATTGTGTACATACGGCATCGTCGATGATGTAGAAGAGATTTCCATCATCACGACTTCCCCAACTAACCATCTCAGCAATGGCCCTGAGATGGCTCATCAACGGTCTATAATCTTATGACGGTGGCGGTGGTTGATCTTGTTGGCTCATGCTAGGGGCTACTTCTTGTCGTTGGCTAGGTCTTGTGCTTGGAAGTTGGCTAGGTCCTGCATGTTGAGTTGCAGTTGGCCCTGCCATTTGTTCCTTTTCTTGTTCTGGCCCTAGCATCTCACCAGTGATTTTCCTTGTAGCTAGTGGCTTTAGTAGTTTAACATATGAAGCATTTTTGGCTTTTCAGAGGACATCATTGGTGTATCCTCTGATACCAGCACATCTACACAGCTTCCTAATAAGACAAGGGAAGGGCAACGCAAGCTTCCTTGTCTTCCATTCTTCAAACTGCCTCAGGATCTTCGTAAAATATAGATGAGGTAGGTTAGCATTAACCTTTCCCATCAACACTGCACATCCTCTAGCCACATATGTTGAAATTATTTTTAAGCCTTTTTTGGGGAAGAGGTGATAAGTCCCTATTTTGAAATAAATCCTTTCTTCTGTCATCAACTTCCTAAACGTCTTATCTTCCTTGCCATATGCCCTTTCCAACCAAACTTGTTGCACATTAGGGTTTGAACGGGTAGACAACTGAGCAACCTTTGACCCTATTTTCAGAAGGTTTAACACTTCCAAAATGGCCTAAATAGAGAAATCAACAGTCATACCACAAATGTTAACCATGGTTCCTTGTTCTTTGTTGTGCCAAAATTGGTACGTTTCCCTTAAGTACCAAGCATCACTTTCAGAGAGGATAGGCCATAATGGGGACCCTTTGAGGTGATCCCTAATGGCCTCTGAAGCAAATTCTTTGAAAGATCCAAAGTTTAATTGCACAATCACTGTAGTGAATATGGACCTTTCATCAATTTCCTGAACACAATCCTAGGGCAACGTGAGATGTTGTCCCTGTTCAGGTGCTACTGTAGCTCCTTCTTTTGCCTACCTTGATTGTACAATAGTAGGATCCTCTTGGTGGATGCTAAATGATTGTTCCTCCTGCTTTGCATGTTTTCTGGTGGGAACTTGTCCTTCACCTCTCCTAGGTCGTTTGCTCCCACCTTGAGTAGGACCTTCCTATTGTCCGCATTTCGGGGCCATCTGCAATCACACGGGGCCAATCATTAGTAAGGTTGTTTCCAAAGTTAGGTTATACCTTACTACTTGCCTTAATGAATTTTTTTATCTCCGTGTGATGTTTCCCAAAAGATTATAATATTTAATCCTCTTTTCTTAGGTGGTTTCCAAATCTAGTTTCCCGGTATAACTAAGGGAATAAAATTATTTTTGACACATTTATCCTTAATGTTATAATTAATTACCCTTGATAATGTCCTTCGGGCGATGAAAAATTCCAAAAACGTTATGTGCTATTTGGCATGTGCCCCTCCCCCATGATTAAGCTAAACACTCCGGGTTCAAGTAGGTTTAGACGGAATGAAAATTGGAGGACCAACGAGCGAGATATAGGTATAAAAGAAAGGGATGCGCAATCACAATTCATAGAGAGAAATTTGAAAAACTCCCCTATGTGAATAGTTGAAAATGATGTGAAGTAGCATAGGGGATCATGTATATATATATTTTTGCAATGCGATATCACGTACGTGATATCGCAAATACGATATCGCATCGACCACGATATCACGTACGCAATATCGTAGCCTATCGATGTTAAGGCACTATGGAATATACCGAATTTCTTAAGATTTTTCTAAGTGGATGATGTAAACTCAGAACATGTGGACCAGTGTTAAAGGGTTCCATGATAATTCAACTAGTTTTGAAGGCATGAATAATTATGATGGTGTGGAATTTATCAATACAGAACTTAGATGATAAGGGAGAGAAAAAGGCTATGTGATGGTTCATAGGAATGTTTAAATTAGAGGGATAGTAATAAGGGAAAGAATATCATTGAAAATATGCTGAGGGTAATAGATGGTGTGTGGAAGATGTGTTATGAGTGCAAATTACAAAAATTACGCAAGTGGGTCCTCACCAAAGCAAGTTCCAACCTATAATGCCCTTTCATAACCACTCTTGAAAATGTCCATGGGCACTAGAAGGGTTAAATGTAATCCACACTGGTTCCACAAAACACACACATGTAAGTATCACTGGATTGAGGTAAGAATTCTACGTTATATGAGACACGAACCACAATTACATGAACAGCAATATGAGACGAACTATAGAAGGGATTGTAGAAATTGGGACATGAGGTAACCGACCCAAGGCACAGTGAATCCCATGTGTAAGGCATGATTAATGTGTCATTAATTGGTCATTCCAAGATTGAGACCAAGTCCATTCCTCTTATTAGTGACACTGCATTGTTTCATCCCATGATGAGCAACTATGAGAGTACCAGAACAACAAGGCATACGATCACTTAGCATTCTGTTCAAGGGAGGAGTGATTTTTTTTGCTTTGTGGCACTTTCTCTTTTTTTTTGTTTTTTTTTTTTTTTTTTGAATGCTGAATCCAGAGAAGCCACCAACTTTCAAGCATGGGTGCATGTCTTTCCAGTGGAACCCCCTAGAATAGCATTGGATTTTTGAGTGCCCTTTTGATTACTCTTACTCCCATTTTTGTGTTAGATCTATAAGGATCTTAGTATAGCCACATTGCATGATAACTCTCACAGACATCACCAAAGAGAATCCGCAAGTCCCCTTGATGTCACACCCTAATCATTCCCTCTTGGTCCATCCTTCTTCATTCTAGGTACAATGAACAAAAAATTAAGTTTAAGTTTTAAGAATGTTAAGAATATCACTGTACCCTCAAACAAAACCTCTTATTTGTAGAATGGATGAGTGGGTGTAATGGGCTCACTGTCCAAATAATTTATCATTCGAGACTCGATAACATAGAACACACCTCAACCAACGAGCCACATGAGTGTTTTATTCGTAGATGAGATTACTTATAAAAAGATAAAAACACAAAATGATCAAATGAAAAATTAGAAAACAAAAAATTGTAAAATTAAAAAAAATGAAAAATATTTATTAATCCCTCTTGTTATTAAAATGGGGGATATCCCCCATAACTGAATGGTTGAGCATGGCAAGGATTGATAAATGAAAGGTGAGGATCCTTGCATGTTGGAAATATTGAGACTCGGTCATACTTACCCCATTGGGGTTCACACACCTGATTATAGGAAGCATAGTGAAGCAATTTATACAATGTGGTTCCTGGGTAAAGAGCTAATCCATTATGATACTTGAGACCATAAGATGGTATGCAAGGATCAGGATGTCACCCTCCATGGTTGTATTCATTGGGCCATATGGTTATTGGAGTGTTAATTGGTGGCCCTGATGAAGTAACACGAGGCGTTGGGTTCGAAGAGAAGGATGCACCACAGTGTTGGACTTGTGCTGAGTTGGAGAATGCAGTGGCCTTGGAACTTTATTGTTCCTTCCTATGGTCATGTCTAAAGAAGGGACACCTTCGATGTTGAGGAGGTCTCTCACTGCTGTTGGCAATAGTAGCACAAGTAACGTTCGTGGGTTATTGCTATGCTGTAGACACTTCAAGAACAATGGGTGGCGGTGTAGAAGGAGGGAAAGGATGAGAATGTTGAAATTTAGGAGAAGTGTAAGGTCTACAAGGCAGTGATTGTGTTGAGAACATGGGCTGATAGTACTGAGGAGAATCATAATGCGACGAGATAGAGTATGTTGACCCAGTTGTGGAAACAGGATGTTGGACTAGATAAGTATTTGGATTCGGATGATATGAAGGGTGTCTCCAGTTTAGGGATGGCTTCCCCCACGACTAGGATTGTTTCCACTATGATCGAACACAGTATCTCTATACAAACTCTAGGTGTAACGTGCTTCCCCAATGCTCATATAAATATAACAAGATTGGGCATTGGCCCTTGGGGTGATCGTATAGGCAAATGTTACATTCATATGTATGGTCAGCAATTGAGCTCTTATTTTCCTCATCCCTTCTTTCCAATTGTCTAATGATATTTTGTCCTGCTTCTTGGGTTGTCAAAACTCTATCTCCAATAATATTGATATATTCTCCATACTTTTTATGCATCCATTCTAGCCTCTTATTGATCTTTTCTTTGATTTAATCTAATGATTGTTGTACTGGAAAAGATGGTTCTTCCTCCTTGAGATAGGTTGATTTCTCATTTTTGTGATTATGGACCTCTATTAAGTTGAGATTTTGGTCCTGTGGATGTTTTTCAACACTCTCTCATCTAACCATTTCTCCTTCTTCTTTTGCTACCCCCTTAATAAGCTCTTGGAATTGATGGGTTTGTATTTCATATAGTTGACCTTGGTCATACATCCCTAGGGTCTCTCTTGTTTCATCACGAAGCCCATCAATGATACGGTACATTAGCCTTTCCTCAGAGAACTCATGGCCTGAATAGTTATTTAACAATGCATAATATCTTTCTAAGGCCATGTCCAAGGGTCCATGTTGTGCTTGTTTCCACTCTTGGATTTGTTTCCTCAAGGCTAACACTCTTGCATAAGTTTGATATCTTTCGTTAAAGAGTTCTACCATTGTTGGCCAATGTCATATTGAATTTAGCATACCATACTTTTGCTTGGCCAATAAGTATCATAGGAAAGAGCTTGAGTTTTTGCCAACCATTATCAATGTTGTTCCATGCACAGGCATCGTAGAAGGCTTGTAAATGTTGTTGTGGATCTAAGTCGTAGCCTCCTGAGAAATTGGGAAAATTATTTAAATCAAGCCTGGGTAGGTAGCTCTCTTTACGATGCCTATGGGAGATTCAAACAGCCTCTTGTAATTACATTAGGCTTGTAGTGGCCAGTAGGGGTTCATCGTCATCGAGTAAGTTATGCTTTTATGTGTTGGGACGATGCTGTCTTTGTTTATGTTTATAAGAAACCCCCACCTCAGATTACGTACTCCAATCTCCATTGTCATATAATTCATTGGTTCTCCAATGAACTACCTCACTAGATGTGGCATTATTGTAGTCTTGTAGGAGAGGCATGGATGTGCAATTATGTGTGTGAATTTGTATGTGACTTTTTGTAATTATTTCTTCCTAAAAGATATATCATTAATTCATATACAATAACCTTGTATGATATAACTAATCTAGATAACTAGCACCATCCTTGGAAACAGCGCCAATGATGAGTGACGAGGTACCCTTACACTTAACCATACGAATACGAGTGTTTCACGCATGATCCGATCGAACTCCATAGACAAACTAGCTGTGGTATCTAGATGGTTACTCACAGATTGTAGTTTGTTGTCTTCCCACTTAGACTAGTATTAGCTTTGTCACGTATGTTTTTGTCCAGGGTGAGATGTATGATGTGTTCCTACACTAATGTTACTCCTAGGATAATGGAAAATAATATCAACTAAACTAGGAGAGAGAGTGAGAGTAAGAGAGAATCTAAGCTAGCCTATGTATGATGAGCATCCGTTCCTTAATCATCTGTACACATCTTGGACCTCGTGCATGACTACCACTGGGATTACCAAATGCATGGCCTAGGTACGTTACTGGGTTACCAAGTAGTCACACTTGAATGCTCGTGATTAAGTCATACTCATTCCACGTTACTAGGAGATAAGGGTAGAGAGATATTAACTAAGAAAGTAGTAAATAACAATAACAATTAAATAAATAATTAAGCTAAGTGGATGCTGCAATGATGAAGTAATCTCAATCTTTATTGTCGATCATGTGCGTGTCCAAGTACATCACACTTGAATAAGGATGTCGTACAATTACAACCATCACACTGCGGGCATGCACTGGGAGAAAATGATTGAGAGGAAAAACTAATGTACTAAAAAACTATTGAAAACTTAAACTTCAAAAACTAAAAGGGTCCCTACTAAATCTTCCTACTTCTTATTTATAGATGGAGAAGCAGGCTACGATATTGTGTATGCGATATCATGTCTAGGTCGTGATATCAAGTCTGCGATATCCTGGGTGCGATATTGTAGCCAACAAATTCATGACTCATCACTTAGTGTCTTGATGTTTATATTTCTTATTTTTCTTTTCCTCTATTTTAACTTTTGCCAAAGCTTTTTCTAGTTCCACTACTTGGACAAGTCTCTTATTAATTGTTCCTTTTCAGATTCTTTGCTTTCTAACTCTTGTTTTGTCTTAATGTGAGATGGCCCCAGTAATGCTTTTAGTTGGGTAGAATCTTGCACAAGAATCATAATTTTCTCTTCTCTTTTTTGAGTTGTGATCATTTTTTCATTATTCAAGTTTAGTTGTTTTTCTAACTATATAGCTTCACTAAAGTAATCATTCAATTTTAGCAAGTTTGAATTTCTCCTTAACCAAATTGAAATATTGGGATTTATAGCCTTAATATAAGTATATCTAAGCATTTCATCTAATGGCCTATATTATCTTTGAAAGAGCCCACAAATTTGTTGAAACTTAATATTGAGATCTTTAATTGACTCTTTAACTCTTTGCATAGCTTGTACTAACTAATAGTACAATTGTTGTTGATCTAATTGATTGCCAAACTAATCCAAGAAAATGCTTTTCATTTCATCCCAACTTGTGATACTATTGCTTGACAAGTTTGAATAACAAATTTGACCCATATTCTTTAAATTTTCCACAAACAATCTACAAGCTTGATCTTAGTGTTGAATATTTGCATGAGCTAAAGCTAACTCAAATAGGTGAATGTGTTGTTCAGTCAAATAAGCTTTTCCTAGGATAAAAGGCTTAGGCAAATATTTGTAAACTACTTTAGGAATATCATTGTCATTTTGAAATCCTAATGATGTAACTCTTTGCTAAGGATTCATTGGTTGTGGGTTTACCATCCTATTAGAATTCTTTTTGATTGTTTAACTCTTATATTTCTTTGACATTCTCCTATAGACTAATAAACCAAATAGAAGAAGTGAAGTTCTTGTCCTTCTAGTTTTTAGTTCACTACTTGTCCCAAACTTAAAAAACTCTTTCTATTTTTCTTCTAATGAATAATTAGTTTTATAATCAGGAACTTCTTTAGAACCTTTCAAATTTTCTAAACTATCATTCTGTTTAGTTATGAACTCAAAATAATAGCTACTTTTCTTTCAAGCCCACCTAGCATTAAAAATAATTGTTGGTATGCTAGGACTATCAAGCTCTTTGAATGTAATAAGCTATTAACTTATGAACTTAGATAACAAAGGTCCTCATCCTTCTTTTAGTGCCAAAAAAAAACTATTTGCGATTGTTTGGGACTATCAACGTTGGCCTTCGATCTCATGACTTAGGATCATGGGAAACAAAGGTGTTCCTTTGAACATGGTTTAGGTGCTTGTTGGTTTTCTGGCAATACTAAGGCCTCGATACCTCCAAATAAACTCAGCAATTATAGAGAAAACTAAGCGTAAATGTGTGCTTGCTATTGTAAATGTTGAAATGATTGGATTTGTGCATGAAACTATAACTGGCTATTATAACAAACATTTAGCTAACTTTTTCGAATACTATGAGTCATTAAAGATTCTTATTTTGTCAAGTAACTTAGTCTATATAGTCCCTATAGTACATTCCTTGAAACAAATAAAATTTCACAAAAATGCTTAAGCACAATTCTACCAAAATCTACTTCTAATTTTCCCCAAAGAGAGTTCCACAAGAAAACTAGAAATAGAGCAAGATTCAATGGATTTAGAAAAAGAAAAGAAAAGAAAAGAAAAACCAATGAAATCTCAAACATTTAAGCAAGATAAATTGACAAGAGGAAACACTTCGCAATAAAGCTATTGCAATTCAATCTAAATATTACAAATTGTTCAAACCCTCTGAGCTCAACAAATAATTTTGTAAAAGACACTCTTATTTAACTACCAAAATGCTTTGTAAATGACAAAGTACAAGCTTTTATTTGGCTAGTTGATAGTTGTCAAGAATTTCAAACAATAGAGCTTTAAGAAAAATTTGACAATTTATAGCTTGAAATATTAAGGAAATAAAAAAATTTTAAAAATGAAACCATTTCAATCAGCTCAAAGTATCAAATATTTTCTAGATCCTCTAGACTTAAACAAGCAATTTCATAAAGACATTACTATTAAATTGCTCAAGATGCTTTTCTAAGATAACATAAGCTCTTATATGGCAAACCTAATAGAAGTCTAGCATTGCACAAAAAATAGAGCTATAAGAGTGATCAAAAAATTCCAAAACTAAATGTCAAGCACGATACTATCTAAACCATTAGCTAAGTAACTAAGATAAAATGAGAAGAAAAGAACTTACAGGATTAAAGAAAAGTGGTTGAATTGATGTATTTAGTAAGCCATGCTTTACAATAGATTTCCAATAATTCTTCCAAGTTTTTTCTCCCAAAATCTACCCTTGAATCCTTTTTATAGTAACTTTAGGATTGTTGCAATCATCATGAAAATTTAAAGTGAATTACAAATATCTAGGATATTAACTCATAACCATTATGAGAGGTAGTAACTTCTATGGGAAGCTATGAAAAATTTGAGCCATTGTTGGCAAGTGTCATGCCTAATAATCTCCCTTTCTTCTTGTTTAAAAACCTTTATTTTTATTATTATTATTTTTACAACTCATTCACCTTTTAAATCTCTTCAATATAATTCATAGCACTTTATAAGTTAGGAGGTTGGAGACCTACAGTCAAATCATTATAAACCCAAAGTCATCAACAACATAAAATAAAATAAAATTAAGAGACATGCATCCATCAGCAAGAGTAAAAAGGATGTTGAACTATAGTGGTGGTCTATTCATGAACAATTTGCCCTCAATCATAGACATTATGGTACTTATGCTCAGCCTCATGCCATGGTTACGCTTCTCAGTCTACTAACATCTTACATCATCTATAACTATATGAAATTTTGGTCATCATGCACATTTTGGATAGGTGTTAGGATGAGGGTATATGTCCTGTCGCATCACACCCTCCATGTCTTTGATGCTGTGGATGGAGAAAAAGATGGGCAATGTTAGTGATGCTAGTGCAAAGGTAGAGGCATTGGAGTGGCCATAATCATAATGGGTCATGGGCATGGTGGACATTTGTTTAAATGCTCTTATTATGATTAGGAATTCATAAATTTAATTAGTGATGAAGACTCTCTTTGTAGATAGCCCCTTAAAGCACCTTTCATCATTAAATCTAAGGACCTTTCCAGCATTGCAAAGCCTCCACATTTTTAGCAGCAAATCAAGACATAGTTCTTAATTATAAGAAATTGTTTCAAACTTCTCTTTTATAATGGCAATGATAAGAAATCTTGTTGTAGTCCAATGAGCATGGTCGATCCTTTTCATCATACTTCTGAATATAATTTTTATCTAGCTACTTTGATTTTCCATAATTTGTCTTTTAAATCACATGCACATCATGTTGCTGCTCCATGGAAAGGTAGAAATGTGCCAACACTTCCCACTTTAGCTAACACTCGTTACTAATCTTTACCTACTCCACAACTCCATGCTAATACAATCTCTTATGCCCATGTATAAATACCTTAGGTAAAATCCCCAAATGTCATCTCAAGAGACATGTTCATTATTACAATACATCCTCTCAAGTCTCAATTACAACTATCCTTTTAAGTTTTATTATGATAATTATAACACTTATTATGAAGAGGCACCATCTTGATTATGTAGTGGCACCATTTAAGAATGGAGACATTACAATCTACTTTCCTTATGTTTCGTTCATCCTTGAACAAGTCCATGTTCACTATCTTTTTCCAGCTCTAGCACTTCTTTTATGATTCAATGCTCTAATAATTTGATTCTGCTTTGGGCTTTGAAGTTGTCTCTTACTTATTCTGCAAACAAAATATAAGTGAGAAAAATATATGATAATTTAAACATTATTTTTTGAATACTTACCTTATTTTCTAAGATAATGATAAGAGTTGAATTAAAGATCTATCAGCTACCAATCATTAGGCCTAACTAGGATCACACAAAGTGCAACTCATATCTGATTACCCAAGTGAAGGTAGGACAAATCCTTTATTCTTAACTTGCATTACCTTAGATATTTTTACTTATCAAATTAAAATATAAATAAAATAATAAGATTATAAATAAAAGTATGTGTGAGATGCTTAATCAACCTTAGATATTAATGGAAGTAATTATAGTTTTGTCATAAGTGGTATATGATCAAATGATCTTGTTTGAAATGGAAGGGCTTGATTATGCTTTTCAACTTCTTCTTTAGAAATTAACTTTAGTAACCTTGTAACTTGAAAGAATCAGACATTGTACCAAATATAATCTAGGGTCTCAAATGAAGAATGTTGTTAACCCATCTTCATTAATCATTGTAGAGTAATTTCTGAACTATGGTTCTTGATGAGTATTATCCATCAACATCATCTATTCCTAAGTTCTAGGATCTAATTTATCTATTGAAGATTCGAATTAAGCAGAATATGCATTGGCCAATGGAATCGCATGTTGAATTCATGGGAACATCTTCTTCAAATTGGGTTCATCTTCCAAGGATTCTTTTACAAATCCATATTTTAAGAATTAATAAACACTACTTTCAACTTTCACATTAAAGTCTCCACAAAGGATAAATGGAACTGGATCAGTATCGATATGGCTTAGGAATAACTTATTCTACAAAGTTTCCTTTCTTTTCTTAATCAAGAATGCCCCTTAGAACAACCTAACATCTGGACATGTTGATTTGGTAATTAAATGTGTGTTAATCACACATACACATCTTCCTAATAACTTGATTTTTAGTATCACTAACAAAGCTTTGTAGCTTCTCTGAAACCTTGACCATTCTTTCTTTCTCATGATTTGAAGTTCTAAGATTTCAAAAATCATATCCTCTAAACTTCATTAAAATCTATATACTAATTCAAACTTGGTTTCTTTAGAAAATATCAAATAACCATCCATGTTGTGATTTTTGCAATAGGCTAATCTATATGGCTTGAAGGAAGAACTTGCCCAAGAACCTTTTTGCTTGTAAATGCCTCTATATCCCATCTTTCCAAAATCTGTTTGAAATTGATATAGGAATTCTCATGGAAAGATTTCTTATAGTAACAAGACATTACCATCCAAATTTTATAATTCTACTAAGATGCATGGGTATCGATACTCATGCTAATCTAAGGCCCATGATGGACATAGCTGATGTTGTCTTTTATTAGTTAGGAATCTTTCCAGTACATTATATGTTGCTACTTTTATTCTCATTCTTAAACTCTCTCCTAGATCATTACTCTTTATGGGTATCATACACATTATCAAAACAATATTATGACTCTCCATGTTATTCTTTTGTATGATTTAATTATAAGATGAATTGACATACATCTCCTTAATCATTCTAGTTCAACAAATGACTAATTGATTCTAGACTAGTAACACCTAGGTATATTGCCTAGATTCTTAATGACCTTCTGATGAGTGGCGAGGTACCCCCTACACCCAACCATATGAATTACTAAGGCATTTACACATGATCCGATCGAATTCCATGGACCTATAGTTCTCCAGTGCATAAATTCCTCTAGGAAGTGAAATGGGTGTTGAGAACATTCATTGTCTTTCCAACTATACTTGTGGAGCTCAAGGGTATGATTTAAGTATAATTGAGGTACATGATTTTTATCATTTTATGTTTTCTAAGTTTAATTTCCTACAATAAGAATGGAAGATAGAGTAATTTAAGATCTAATTTATCTGCTGCCTAGCTAGCCTAACACAAGTACCCGTCCCACTTTCCTAGACACATCTTGAACACATATAGTGCTATTGGGATACTAAACATTAAGCATTGTTGGGTTACCAAGCACTATATGTATGCTCGAAGTGGTTGTGCTTGTGTTCATTAACAACTGGAAATTAATTACTTAATTGAAATGCATTAAAGTAAAGTGCATTAAAGGAAACATTAATCTATTATCAGTGCTAGAAGGATTCTCAAAAGAGTTTGTTTTTATTATTGTCACATTGCTATGCTCAGGTACATCAGTGTTTAAATAAAGATCCATACACACTACTGCGGGCACTTAGAAAAATATTCAAACTCTAGAGAAAACAAACTACATGAGCTTCGCTACTCTGATTGAAAACTAATATGAATCTAACTAGAAATTGTGAGCCCAAGTGCTATATTCATAGGCTAGCGTATACCCCATGACATCAAATACCTAACATTACATCTTGGCTCCAACATTGGATACCTGATGTCAAGGCTCCAACGTTAGGTACCTGATGTCGAAGTAGATGAAAAAATGTGTTTCATTACCTTTCTACCTCCTTAAGACACTAATTTCAATAGTGTAACTAATGACACTTGGGTTAGAAGGATAAGACTAACTATCTATTGGCTGAAGATGGCCTATGAGGTTAAATTTGCAAGTCTCAATGATTAAATTGGTAGGTATGATTAGTTAGTCTATTTTATGGCTTCTTAAGGCTCATTTTAAGATAACATCACATTTTTGGATACCTAGATGATAAATTTGACCTCATTATTAAGTTTAGAAGGTTGAAAAATATTAGAAATAACTATTCATATGTTAGAAATGGACATCATAGGCCCAAGTTATGCTAAAATGAGTCTTTGAGGGTCTATGAGGTACCATGTTGGATGAGGTATGAAAAACTAAATTTTGGAGCTTTATGGAGCTGATTTGACTTTACCATTACATCTAGTAGGTTGAAATATGTAGGAATGGACTCTTTGTTTGCTAAAAAAAGGCTTCTAGAATCAAAAGTTATGGCTTATGGTATCCAAAACTTTGGTCACGAAAATCAAAACTTCTTGAGAGGTCACCCATCTCAATACTACTCCATAACAAGTGTGCTTAATTACAAAATTCTTATCAAGGTTTATGAAAATGCAAAAAATTCCCTTTTAAAACTATTTTTTACCTTTTTAATTTTAAATTATATTTTATACTTTTTTATCATGGTTAAAATTTTCCTGTTTACTGATGAAACATTTGAATGTTTTTGTCAATTTGCTAAAATTTTCTATTTCCCAAACTAGGCATCAATGGAGGTAAAGAACGACTGTAGTGGATGACGAGCATAATAGCGGTGGCAAGTGAGGCAATAATGAGTGCTGATCATGGTAGAGAGAAGCACATGTAACAATGTTTCCTTTGGATAAATAGTTTGCAGTGAATAGGGTGTAGTGAAGGTAGGTGAGGTACAAAGCAGTGCAACAATAGAGGTGAGTGGCAAGCAATGAGCAAGAGGCAAGTAGCTTAGTAGTAGCAAAGCATATACAATGGTGGAGTGATGGAAGACAATGTAGTGGGGTGTAGGGAACTATAGCAGTGGAGCATGGATGGGTAAGGGAGTGATGCATGACGAGGAATGGTGGCAAACACTAATCTGGCCAGGTTAGCCATGACGCTACATGGCTAGGCCTTATAGCCCTACCACATAGTGGTGCAATAGGCCCAATGCCATAGTTAAGTTGACTAAGATGCAATGGAGCTGGGACTTGTGGTGCATCCATGCTACGGCATGGCTAGCCACAATTCCATTGGTCCTAATTCTAAGGGATAGGGATTTATCCCAAATTCTTCTTTATTTTGGAAAGGAGGTAGGGATGGCAGCACTAGTGGTGGTAGGGGAGGCAAAGAATCATAGTGATAGCTATGGTAGGAGAGATAATAAATCATAGTACTGCTGGTGGTAGGGGAGGCGATGAATCATGGCACCAATGATGGTAGGTGATGTGATAAATCTTGGTGCTAGTGAAGGAAAGGGAGGTAATGAATCATAGTGCAGGTGGTGGTAGGAAAGGTGAAAAATCATGGCACTAGTAGAGATAAAGGAGGCAATGAATCATGATACCGGAAGAGGCAAGAAAGTTGATGAATCATGACACCAATGGTGGCAAGGAAGGTGACAAAACATGACACTGGTGAAGGTAGGGGAGGTGAAAAATTGTGATGCCGATGGAGGAAGGAGAGGCAATGAATCATGGCACTAAAAGTGACAAGGGAGATGATGAATCACAACACTAGTAGAGGTAGTAGATGCAACGAATTGTAGTGCTAGTAATGGAAGGGTAGGCAATGAAACATGACATCAGTGAAGGTAGGGAAGGCAATGAAACATCACCTAGAAAATTCATGTTGTAACCTGTAAACCTTCACTAGCTAACTTGAGGCATGATTTTATTATAAATGTGAGGTTTGTGACCCAGGAGATGCTATCTTGCATACTTTAACTTTTTGAAACTAGAAAATGCCTCATAAGTTGCTACTACCTCACTTCCCAAGTGAAAAAGCAATGTCATGTCTATATGTGGGCTTAGGAAGGCTAAAAATGCCTTGGGAATTGCCCAGTTTGGCATTTTCATGGGTTTTGTGGGGGTATAGCCTCAACTACGCTAGAACCACCTACACCCATCATTGGTGGTGTTGGATTTTTAATTTCCCAACATAACCCATTGTGGGAAATGGACACACCTAGTGTTGGTGTTATTGGATTTTCCATTTTCCTAGCAATGGCTAGCATAGTCACCATGTTTCTTGCAAATTCAAATAATGCTAGCATAGTCACAAAAGTCCATTTACTATTTTTAGTATCTGGTGTGGGTTTGATGGGCTTTGGGTGTCAAAACTTACCACAAATGGACAATTACACTAGGAATTATGATCTGTCACACCTACAAATAGCATCAATCTATCAGTAATCATGGTAGAAATTTGTAACCTAAAACTAGCAACCTTGAAGCATATAAAAGCCAAACTCAAACACATTATTCATGTTCCAAACATTTTTGCAATCATACTACCTTAGCAACCTTGAGCACCTAAAATCCATTCAGCACTTACATGATATTTGGAGTAATTTGGCATCTACTTGAGCACCAAAGACTCTCAGTGTAGTACCATTGCCAAAAAAGTCAAACACCACTATTTACACCATTTGTACCCATAAAAGTTGCATATTTAGTACAAAACCAGCAATAGGCTTTTGATGATTGGGGTTGGGGAGTACCTAGATCATGGAGTTTGACTACAAAAAATAACTTGCCAACTCTAACAACCTTCAAGCTCCATTTCAAACAAGCTGCTTGTGCATTTGAGCATACAATCTATACTCCTTGAACTCTACACTTAAAGCATTTTTCCATTTTTAATAAAGTTTGTTAGTTCATTTGCAATGCAAATTTTATTCCAGGTTTAATACTGTGCTTATTTTCTTTCCAATTCATAATTTTATATTATCTTTTCCATTTACATTTCTTAAGTCCTTCGATGATTGGCCAAACCGTCTAGGGCACCTTGAATCCTCTTTCTCAAAGGCCCTTAGTATTCAAGGTAAAAAATTATTGTGCACATGTGATTTTTGATTTTTCCAACAATCAAATTATTTAGATGCGATAGTTTTTTTGGTGCTTGAAGGAGGGCCTTTGCCTGAATTCTCACCCTAAACATCTTCCAACCATTTTTATAAAGCCAACTTTTACACATTTTAAACTTTAAAACCTACAAATATCTACCTTTGAAAACCAACATTGATGTTCAATCCCCTACAACTAACACCCAATGTAGTTGTTGTCAGTGATTAGAATTTTTATGGACATCATAGTTCACACTCAAATTTGCATTTTTTTCCTATTAAAACCTACATTTAGGGTGTTCCAAGGGCCAATGTAGCTACACCTAAACATCCAAATCCAGCTACTATGAAATTATGCAAAAACCCTGGCATAGTCATTTCCAAGACTCCAACGTAGTCATTTAGAAACCCGATTTTTTTTTTTTTTTGCATTTAATTTTTCAAAACTAGTGCATCCCCTTTAGAGGAAAATATTCCTAGCTCGGTTTTACTAAGCAACAAATCATTTCCACCACCTACCTCAGCATAGTTGGCTGGGTGATAGAATAGCTAATTACACAGCCACATAAAACTTGTTGTTATAAAATCTTGGTTGAAAGGCCACCATAGTCCTCTCCAACATCCCAGCATAAATTGGGAAAACCAACATTTCACATTCACTTTTCCAAAATCTATGCATTTTTCCAAGAGGAGGTTTCACCAATGTAGTCTGGTTAAACAAGGCAATCATTTCCTCTCCACCCTCTAACGTAGACCCTATTGGTGAAGCCAGTGTAGTGGGTCCTTCCAACATTTATGAATTTTACATTTTTTCAAGTGTAGTATACATCACTACCACTACAACCTACATTACACCTGCAGTTGCAATTTACATCATTTTCTAGCCATAATCCCTTTACATCTTGGATAATTACACTTGGAATTTTTTTCTAAAAATAATTAATTAATTATAAAATTTATTAAAATTTTAAAACCAGTAAGAATGTCTTTTAGCCATTCAACCATCTAGCCCCCTCACCCTAAGCAACTATCTACATTTGGTGACTATAGGGCCTTTCGGGTCATAGACCCTCACAACCTTGTTTCAGCTTGTTATGACTTTTTTTGGCCTTGTATAACCTTGTTTCACCATGTCTTGGCCCTACTTTGCCTCATTTTGCTATGTTATTAGAAGTATTTTGCATTATTTTAACATTATGTAACAATTTTATCATGCAGATGCCACTTGATGTGCTAATGTTGACATGTAGGATTGAACTAGAAAGATGAGAAAGTAATTTAAGTAGACTTGGAGCTAAAATAGACCCTAAACTGGGCTTGCATCAAGGACAAGCAAATGATGTTGGAAGACTTGGCAAAAGATATGGAGATAAAGCTAAAATTACTCTATTCTGAAGAAGGTATAGAAACATTATTAATGGATCCAAGATTTTAAAACACTATAGAAAAAATTATCCTATCCAAAGACATGAACATGCTAGTATCAATGAATTAGTGGCACAAATTAGAACCCTCAAAATTTTGAAAGGAAGAAGAAAAAATAATTTTACTTATCAAGCTTACTTCTCAAATCAAAGAGGAAGAGAAGAAACATTTCAAGATAGAGGTAGGGATAATCAATACAATAGCATACATCAAGATAAATAAGAAATACATGAAAATCAAGACAAGACAAAGAATTTTCACCCAACAAGAGGAAGAGAATAAGAAAGAGAAAGATAGAATAATAATAATTAGAGAAACTTTAACAACTCCATACTTTTTTGCTAATTTTGTAAAAGGAGAGACCATATTATAAAGCATGTTAGATAATTATGGGATGTGATGCCTTTCAATGACAATAAAAAAAAGGAAGAAAGTAACAAAGAAGAAGAAACCGCCATCAACAAAGAAGTGTTGATAAAGGAGATTCAATTTGATGATGATAATATGTTGATTTTATCTTTCACTTTAAATAAATTATGACTACTTAATGTACCAAAAGTTGACCATGAACCATGATAGTTATTTTTGAGCATACCATAAGTCATGGTATTATATCACAAGTCATGGTGAGGGTTCTACAGGCTAACCAAGAGTCATGATATCTAAAAAATAGAGAAGTAATGATCTTGAAAAATTCAACCAGTGCATCATGAGAGTCCCATAACTCATGGTCTTCTTAAACCTAGAATCCTTAGGGTTCTAGAGCTTCTAAGCACTAACCAAAATATGGTCACAAATCATGATGAATTTTTCTTACTTCAAATATTCATCATGATGCAAGCAAAAGTTGTGTTCAAATAACTTAGTGATGAGCAGTGAGGTACCCCTATTCTCAACCATACGAATACGAGTGTTTCACACACGATCTGATCGAATTCCAAGGACTAAGCGATTATGTGTCCTTGTGGAACAAGGACGAGTTGGTTGATCATTGTCTTCCCAAAATTACTTGTATGTCATGATTGTATGGTTAAGTAAGCTTGAGGCATATGATTTTTATAGCTTTTATGTTTTTTATATCCTGTGCTAATAAGGGAGAAGAGAGATAACTAAGTGAATAATTTAACTTAACTACTCATTAACTAGGTTCTAACTAATCCTAACACCA
>MNCI01033306.1:220317-236276 GCA_015680685.1 Gnetum montanum
TTTAATAACATCAATTAACACAAATTAATCTATTCTAGATGCTACAAGGTTTATCATAAAGTTCGTCTTTATTGCCATACACAAAGTGTGCTCAGGTACACAATGCTTGAATAAAGATCCATTCACTCTATGACTCCTACTACAGGCATGCAGAAATAATTCTAACTCTAGGAGGAAGAAAAGGCAAGAGTTTGGCTAAGGGACTAACTATCTAATTACAAAACCAAGTGTGCTTGCCTCTTATTTATAGGCAAGGAGGCAAGTTCCAATATCAGGTATTCGACATCGCATGGTAGGCTCCAATATCGCAAACCCGATATCACAATTCATCATACCCCCACGACTAAATGAAAACTCATCCTTGAGTTCCTTACAAAATATTGGGAAGGTATGGGATTATTGACTAATTGACAACTGACAGTGGAATGGGATGACAAACTCAATGTGCCTAGTGAACGGATTAATAAGCATATTACAATATTAATGTTCATGACCATTATGGTAAACACTTGTACATAAATGACATTCAAGCCTTTATTTGGCAGCTTGAAGAGAAAGAGAGAGAAAGAAGATGAAGTGTGGTGCCACCAATGCCGAGATTGCACCTTCCATTGTTTATCCATAGCCACACCACCAAACTTGCTCCTTTCATAAATGCTCCAGTTCCGATCCATCCTAAGTGCTTCCTCCAAGCCCATTCCATTGTATGATCACCATCTACACACACAATACAGTCACAAATGAGCAAGGATAGATAATCCACAATGCAGTTAATACGTTACCTCGATATAAAGCACATTGGCTAAGTTGTGGTTATGGCAGAAACTAGTTCAGAGATTTATCACTAGAGACTACCCAAAGTGTAGAAGTTAGGCAAATAGTAGAATGGAAAAAATTGAAAAATTTGTGCTAGGGCCCCCACAACTAAGAACGAACATCCGGTAGCTATAAGATGGAAAAATATGAGGAACAAGAAAGATGGGAAAAATAACAACGGCAACACCAATAAAATGGATGTCATGGATGGGGATGAAATAAGAAATGATTAATTGTAGGAAATGCTTAAAGAAAAGAAGTTAACAATTAGACCAAAAAGGAATGCCAGTGGGTCCTCTCCAAAGCAGACTCATGCCTTTTATGCCCTGACAAACCCACAAACCAAAGAGTTTGTAGGCTCTAGAAATGTCATTTGGAAATAAGAGTTAAAGACTTACCCACAAGAATTCACCAAAGAAAAACAATGCATCAACCCAAAGACAGACTAATGATAAAATTGACAATGAGGTGGAAAATGGGAAGAAAGATGTAGAGGAGAGAATAGAATGGAATCCCAAGAACAAGGTTGTGTAAAGTCCTGTGTGTATTTCATGGTTAATATGACTAAGTAGAACTCATTCCAAATCCAGACTCAAACCAACCACATTCAATGACCTCGCATCAATACACTTGGCCAATCCATCCTCTTGAAGCAATAAGAATGCTTCCATAAAGAGTCACCATCATTCCAAGGAGAGCAAGATGGAGAAGCAAAAACCAAGAAGGGGCTTTAGTTAGAGGGAACCTTCAAGCATGGGTAACATGTCTTTCCAATTCCATAACCAGTGTTGTAGCCCATATTTCTTTATTATGTCTAAGGGGTGTGATTTTAATTCTCACTTCCTCTTTTTCTTTTTTTTTTTTGCGTGAGAACCACACCATGCAAAGACTTATTTTTATTCACTCAGCTTCCTGATATTTAATCAATGGTAGAATGGCATAAAACCCAAGAAAAAGCATCCAAGCACCCCAAGAGAATGGCCAACACAAATGCATTGAATCCCCTTGAAGTCACACCCTTCTCATTCTTTGAGTCTTTCCTTGGTTTGAAAAATACCTAACCACCAATTCATTAACAAATTTGCTTTGAAAAAGGGGATTGTATAGCTCCAAGCCAAAGGAGACCATAGAGTTGTATGGATGAGTGGACAGTGTGGACTCATTGCCTATTTTACCAAAAGAGCCATACCTTAATATCAGCATCATAATTCAAAGGTAAAAACCAAACATTATCAATCAATATGATATAATTAAATCCACCATCATGAACACTTATTGGATGATGAATAAAAGTAAATCAAGAAAACAAAGAAATAGTAAAAATATGAACGATGGTATAAAACAAAAATTCAAAAAGAACTGAGGGCCTAAAATGGTTAGCATAGGTGGCCATCTCCCCCACGACTAAGTTGGAAGGAGGAAATCTGAAATAGTGAGCAAGGTTGTCCGTCAACAAAGGTAGCATGTGTACTAGTTGTCCTAAGTTCATGGAAAGGTTTGGTTTGTTGCACGTTGACCAACAGCTTCTTGTCTGGGTTCTCAGGTTTGTATATTGTCATGGCCCACAATGTTTGAAATTTAGTACGTTGTGGCACATGTGTGGGATTCCAGTAGAGAACCTTATCTCCCAGTTCATATTTAACTTTCCTAATCCTTAGGTTATGACATTGTTTATTAAATGCCTTATGCAATTCGTTAGATGACAGGGCATCTAGTCGATTTTCATCTACCAAGTTAAGGGTTACTAACTATTGTTTCTGTGCTAGATTAAGGTCAAGGTTGAGGTTGCATGCCGTGGATAGTGTACGAAGCTCAGTTTCAATGGGAAGCATTGGTAATTTACTATACACTAACTCATAGGGAGAGTAGCCTGTAGGGAGTTTCAATGTGGAGTGGCATGCCCAAAGAGCATCATTCAGTTTAGTGCTCCAGTCTCACCTAAACTTGCTAATAGTTCTTATGAATATCTTTGTAATCTCCCTGTTGGTGACTTCAGCTTGACCATTCACTTGGGGGTGGTATGGTGTTGTCAGTTTGTTTTCAATCCCTAAGCATTGCATGAATTTCCAAAAAGTTGCACCTGTGAAGTGTGTACCATTGTCTAAAATAAGTGCATGAGGCACACCAAACCTATTTGTGATTTTTTGATGAACAAATCATGCAACTATAGATGATGTACAATCCTTAACAACAGCTGCTTCTGCCCATTTTGTAAAGTAGTCAATAGCAACAACGAGGTAAGATTTTCCATTGGACATTGGTGTACTGGGCCCCATAAAATCAATTTCCCAAATGTCAAAGGGTTCTAAAGGTTGGATCCATTGTTGTAGATCCTCCATTCTAACAATCATTCCCCCATCACGTTGACAGTGCTCACAATATTGGACGAAACGATGGGTGTTCTGAAATAATATAGGCCAATAATATCTTGCAAGCAAGATCTGATGGTCATTCGTCTCCCAATGTAATGACCCCCACAAGGACCCTCATGAGCATCTTGGAGATCTCTTAGTTGATCTATATTGGGAACACACTATCGAACCAAGCCATCGGGACACACTTTGTAAATTTTCCCATTGATCTCCATAAAGTACTTAGCTCGATGAAGAAACTATTATTTCTTCTTAAGGTTTAACTCTTGTGGTTATTGTTGGGTGAGGAGATAGGTAAGAATGCTATTATACCAGTTTGTCTCCATGGGTGATTGATTATTCACTACACCAGCAAAGAGGAATTCATCAGGGAAATAATCAAAAATTGGATATTCATCCTCTTTTTTATCCCATCGCAACTAAGATAAATGATCAGCAACTACGTTCTCGGTGCCTTTACGTTCAATCATCGTAAGATGGAACTCTTGTAAGATTACAAGCCATCATATGATACAAGGGCTTACCATTGGCTTATTCATGAGGAACCTTATTGCACTATGATCTGTATGTATATATACTTTATATCCCAATACATAGTGTCTAAACTTTTCTAGTGCAAACACTACAGCCATTAATTCTTTCTCTATGGTAATGTAGTTAAGTTGTGCACCAGCAATACTTATACTTGCACATTGGATGTAATAAGGATGTTCTGGTCATCTAACTATGTAAGTACAGATCCTAAGGCATAGTTGGATGCATCGGTCATAATATGGAATGGTTTGGACTAGTCAAGAGCTTGTAGAATGGGTGTTTCTACTAGCTTCTATTTCAAAGTTTGGAAAGCTAATTTGCACTCCCTAGTCCATTCAAAAGGTACATCCTTTTTTGTTTATTCCACCAATGTTTTTGCAACCTTTGAAAAGTTCTCAATAAATCTCCTATAACAGCCAGTGTGTCCAAGGAATGATCGAATATCTTTGAGAGTTTTCGGTTGATGGGTAATTCCTTGGATAACTTTGATTTTCTTGGGGTCTACCTCTATCCCTATGTGTGAGATTTTGTGCCCTAGTACTATGCCTTCTTGGACCATCAAATAGCTTTTCTACCAATTGAGCCTCAAATTGATTTCTACACATCTTTTTAGCACTTGCTCTAACCTGTCCAAGGCTTGATCAAAGTTTGCTCCATAAGTGGAAAAGTCGTCCATAAAGACCTCCACACCATTTCCTATCTGCTGTTGAAATATGCTTAGAACTAATCGTTGAAACATTACAAGGACATTGCACAAGCCAAATGGCATTTTTTTGTATGCAAAAATTTCCCAAGGACTGGTGAATGTAGTCTTGGCTTGGTCTTCTAGGGCTATTTGTATTTGGTTATATCCACTATATCCATCCAGAAAACTGTAATAGCGATGCCCTGCAATGGTGTCTAAAACTTAGTTAACAAATGGCACTGGGGATTGATCTTTAAATGTTTCCATATTTAATTACCTAAAATCTATGCACACCCTCCATTTACCTCCCTTTTTAGGCACAATAACTAAGGTGCTAACCCATTCGCTATCAGCAATGGGGTATATGAACCCAGCCTTGAGAAGCTGTTTGATTTCTTCCTTGACTACTTGCTTCAGCTTTGGGTTCAAATGCCTCTGTGGTTGTCTTCAAGGCTTCATGGAGGGATCAGTGTAAATCCTATGTTGGCATATCCTAGGATCTATTCTAGTTAATTTTGGATATGACCAAGCTAAGACTTTCAACCATTTATTTATTACCTTTAGCAATCTCTCTTTTTTTTGTGGAGAAAGCTTAGTGTTAATAATTACCAATTTTTCATTTTTAAGGAACGTGTATTCCATACTAGTGGGCAATGGTTTCAACTCGAGGGGATCCTGCTTAAATTTCTCAGGGATTTCCAACTTCCCCTAGTTGATATTTTCAAGGTTAAGACTTGAAAGTTGGTGATGGACTTGCTCTAATACATCTATGCTATCGATATAAGCACAAGTTAAACCCTCAATTGGTTCCATGCATATGAGTGAACTACTTTCTTGATCAGCTATCAGTGACTGGGTGCCTTCTTGTCATGTGGCTGCTACATACAGGAATCTTTGTATGCTGATCACTTGTGCACACTGATTGCATGTAGGTAATGTTAAACTTTGCACAACCCATGACCTCTGCACGTAATTACACCCTGTGTCACTGTATGTGATGCATGGAACCTTCTTCTTCTCGATCTTTTTGAATATGTTTTCCTTTGATATTTCCAAGGAAAGATCATGGATTCCTAGGCACACATCAACTATGCTCAGCCATTCTCTTCCCATTATGATTGGGAATTTCCCCTTACCATTGTTCACCTAAATCATTAGGAAGTCAACTGGGTATGACCACCCACAAATAGTGGTAACAGTATCCTCGACTAGTCCCAATGGGACAATGATTGACTGGTTGGCCAACTCTAGATGAATGTTGCTCTTTTTCAATGGAGGCAAGTTCCAGGCCTTGTACATTTTGTGAGAAATCAAGTTGACACTGGAACCTGAATCCAAAAGAGCCTTGCACAATTCATTTCCAATGATTTGTAAATATATCATAGGACTCCCAGGATCAGAGAATTTCTTGAGAAGATGGCCAACTTTAATCCAATTGGTGACGACATGTGTTAGCATGACCGTATGCGTTGAGTGCAGTGGTTGGGTTGAAGGAGGCTCCAAAGTTTTGATTCATACTTAGGCATCTAAGGAGTCAGCTACTTGTGATTATAAGGGCTTAGTTGAACTGTTGGTCCTAAAGAAAGGTCTTTTCTTTATGTGGTTGTTGGAACCAATAGTAGGTTGAGAGTTAACAGCCCTTGTGGCATTCCGTTGCTGTGGCTAAGTAGGGATTTCACCCTGCATAGCTGGAGCAGGTGGTAATGGAGCTATTGGTGGAAGAGATGCCATCAGATGAGAAGGATGGTATGTTTGTGGAACATCACCCATAGGAGAAGGAGTCCTATAATACTCACAAGATTGGTAGTGAGGTTGAGGAGTAACATGACCAGTAGACTCACGTGGAGAGACTGGCTACTGCACGTAATATCCATATGAGTGAGGTTGCCGGTAAGGATACTGTTGCCTTGGTGGTGGCATTCCCCATGATTGTGGGTGTTTCCACTATTGATATTACTCAATTGGTTATGATGGAGTTCCACTAGGATAATATGTTAAGGGTTGGTGGAACTGCCGTGGGTTACCTTAAGGATAAGCATAAGATAATCGTGGGTTGAGTGCATACACCCCAAACTTCTATAGATGTGAGATTACAAGGCAACATCCCTTAGGATGGTCATATTGACATATCTCGCATCTTCCATGATTGTCTATTTCTGAATCCACAACTTCTTCAATGATGGCAACTTTTCCCTTACCCTTGCTATGTGCATGTTCAACTTCTCTCTTTTTTCTTTTTTCATGATCACTACCTTGCTCTCTAGACTTCTCTACTATTTTAAGAACATTTTGAAATCTATTATCTAGGGAATTCCACATTTTTTCTGCCTTTGCTAAAAATTTTGATGTCAACTTTTGAATAAGCAAATTTTTTCTATTCACCATCTCTTCAAGTGATGGCTCTTCTTCATCCTCACAAAATCTTACTCCCCTCTTTCAAAGGGAAGGATCTCGGTTATACTCTTCTACAATTTGTCTCTTTCATAGCTCACCTTCTTCCTTAGCAACTTGATCCAATAGTCTTTGAATTTGATGGGACCTAAGCTCAGATAGTATTCCTTGGATATAAGTCCCAAAGGTTCTTCTCGTTTCATGCCTAAGCCCATCTATGAGATGGCGCAGTTGATCCCTCTGTGAATAACCATGGCCAGGACAACAATGTAATAGTGCATAGTATCAGCCCATGGTTTCATCCAAGGGTTCATGTCCTCCTTGTTTCTAGCCTTATATTTGCTTTTGCAGGTTGGACACTTGGGAGTACATTTGGTACTTATCATTGAATAATTCTAACATAGTACTCCATCTACGAATAGAATCTGGTTCTAAGGACCAGTACTAGCTTTCCACTTCTTTAACTAGTGTTTGCAGGAACAACTTAAGTTTTTTTCATTCATTCTCTATGTTTTGTAAGGCACACGTGTCATGGAATGCTTGTAAATGATTTTGAGGATCAGTGTTGTATCCCCCTTCAAATCATGGGCTATTATTCATATCTAATTTCTTGATCCTACTATCTTTCTGGTGCCTGGTTAGAATTCTAACAACCTCAGTTATGTCTAACATACTTCAAGTAGCGAGTAGGGGTTCATCATGATCGTCTCGTCCATGGCATGTATGATGCCTACGTTGTTCCCTACTCTCCCTTCTTCCATGTTGTGATTCTCTAGAGTTCCCTCGTCCCCTTTCCTAGCTGCTTCGCCTATGACTTCCACTTTGCCTACCTTTATCCCTATGGTCTTTTTCTTTATGACTGCGTCTGGATACTAAAGGAGAGGGTGAAGGAGATGATGAAGATAAATAAGAAGCAGAACTGTCACCATGACAGTGTCTTCTACCTTCTCTTTGGTGGTCACGACCTCAATCGCGATTGCAATCAGAATGTCCACCTTTATCATGTGTCCGTGTTTCTTTTTTGGATCCTTTTTGCCTGTGGGTATCAGAACTTGGGTTATGAATACTGGAATGAAGGTTCTGATACATAACCCCTTGGCCAAATTCAAGGGAAGGAACATTCTTGTGTGGGAGACTACCTGAGGTAGGTTCACCATCCTCATTTTCACTTAAGACATGTGGGATATCCTGGGACCACTTACCCTTCAAAGACTTATGATGTCTCTCTTGTTGCAATTCCCTTTGACATTATGCCTCTTTGGAATGGTATTCTCTCGAGTCATGGTCTTGCACAATGTATTCTACGTGTAAGTGCGGCATGTCAATTTGTGTGAGAGCACAAAGAAGCATGCTTGGGACTGAACAATCGAAAGGTAACACTATGTTACCTTCTAAGTCTCACCAACATAGTTGTTCATCTTGATGGAGGATAAAGGTGAAGTCTGGTATATACTCATTGGGATGAATATATACCACTAAAACTTGTTGAGGGACTGGCGGATCAACATGATGTATATTATGCCTCCGATTGTTTCCTGTTTCAGACCTAGGTGGTGAGGTGCTTTTGTACGAAGAAGGAGACACACTTTTCTATTCAGTGTGGAATGTATTCTTGTTTATTATTTTCTCAAGCAACCCTAATGATTCATTCCAATGATGTGAATGATTTCCTAAGTTCTAATTAGCACACAAACAACTAAGTCCCTAGCAATGGTAGCAATGATAAGCGGCAAGGTACCCCTATGCTCAACCATATAAATACGAGCATTTCATACACGATCCGGTCGAATTCCAAGGACTAAGTGCTTATGCGCCCTTGTGGAACAAGGATGGGTTGGTTGATCGTTGTCTTCCCAAACTTACTTGTATGTCACAATTGTATGGTTAAGTAAGCTTGAGGCATATGATTTTTATAGCTTTTATGTTTTTTATGTCTTGTGCTAATAAGGGAGAAGAGAGATAACTAAGTGACTAATTTAACTTAACTACTCATTAACTAGGTTCTAACTAATCCTAACACCAGCATCCATTCCCACTTTCCATACACATCCTAAACCAGTGCAATGCTACTAGGATTATCAAACGCTAATCGTTACTAGGTTATCAAGCATTACACACATGCTCGAAGCGGTCGTATTGAGTGTATTTACTTAAGAAGGTGTAGGGTGAGAGAAGAAATTAATTAACTATGAAAGTGTTTAATAACATCAATTAACACAAATTAATCTATTCTGGATGCTGCAAGGTTTATCATAAAGTTTGTCTTTATTGTCGTACACAAAGTGTGCTCAGGTACACGATGCTCGAATAAAGATCTATTCACTCTATGACTCCTACTACAGGCATGCAGAAATAATTCTAACTCTAGGAGGAAGAAAAGGCAAGAGTTTGGCTAAAGGACTAACTATCTAATTACAAAACCAAGTGTGCCCACCTCTTATTTATAGGCAAGGAGGTAGGTCCCAATATCAGGTATCTGACATCACATGGTAGGCTTTGATATCACAGATGCGATATCGCAGTCCCGATATCACAACCCTAATATCATGGTTCATTACTTAAATAACAATGACTTCATCATGGGTCATGGTTGATATCCTAAGGTCATGATGAGTCATGAGCAATGAGAAGTTGATGATTGCACAACTATGACTTATGATAGACTCATGGTCTATTTCCTGCAATACCAAGAGTAGACCACGAGTCATGGCCAAACTATTTTTAATAAATATCTCAAATTTTACAAGTCGAAATTTAGAAAACATTTATATCCATATGTTCACCTTGAAGATATATTTAATTAGAACTTTGACATCTAGAGTAATTATTTAAGTTCAATGGTAGAATTAATTAGATTCATTAATGGATTATCACCTTCTATAGGTAAATTTAACTATGGAAATCTACTGGTGATGATGAATGTTTAATATGAATGATTGATGATCTTTATGAAATTCTATTAGATGTGTGAATGATAAATGAACAATGATGAAATTTGATGAGATAATTTGAGATTGAAAGTAGAGGAAATGAAAAGTCATATTTTAAGAACAAATTTATAACAAAGCTTTATTTCATTAAAACAAGAAACATATATCATGGTATGGTCTTCAAACTTATAGGACATGATTGGGGTCATATTTGGGGTTATTGAAAAGACATTCTCCAATTATAAAAACAAAAAAAAAGTGGTGAATTAGAGTAAGATTAAAGGACATCCACCCATCAATTTATTTTACTAAGATATAAATCAAAATTTTTTCTTTTTATTTCAATAAATATAAATACAATTCATGGCATTATTCCCTTTATGTAGCTCACTAGAAAATGCTTTCGTAACATACTATCTTTAACAATTCCTTCTTTAGCATTAAATATGAGTTCTTATGATCTTCTTGTCTTGAATTTAAAATGTTAATGATTCTTACACCATGAAAAAGGTGTTCATTCCTATAATTCAAAAAAAATTTGGTTAATAACTCTTCCAATTAATTGTTGAATTCCACATGTATATGTTTAATATTTTCTTTCTTTACCTCTTGTTTGGTAAAGTATAATTTAATATCTATGTGTTTTGATTTGTTATGTAGCACATGTTCATTTGACAACTTAATAGCTAATGTGTTTTCTTAAAACAATTTGATGGATAATGCAATTTGGGATCTAATATGATCCAAGAGTACCTTTACCAAAAGTACATGTTGGATGCATTCAGCCATTTCTATAAATTATGCTTCATAAGTGGAAAGGCTGACTGAAGTTTGTTTCTTTGATTTCCAATATATGACATTATTTTCATGAAGATAATTACTCCTGAGGTTGATTTTCTATCATTATGATCTTCTTCCCTATCCATATCATTTTGTAAATTTTAGTCCATTTTCTATCATTATGATCTTCTTCCCTATCCATATGCTTTTGTAAATTTTAGTCCATGGTATACTATCACATTCATATATTTCAGTACATGAATAGGGGTTTCTAGATGAGTTTTTCTTGGTTCTTATATAAAATAGGATAAGTAGGATGTGACAACTTTGAAGTATAGTCTTCTCTGACATAGAAATATCAATAATCCAATCATGATTTTTTATGTTATGACATTTACAATGAATGTTTGGTCTTTTTTTGAACTTTAGATTGTGAGAAAGTAGTGTGTTTGTGGATTTGTCTCTTATGTTGTAGTTTTTCAACATTTTTATTACACACTTACTTTGGTGGATCTTGATGTCCTCCTCTTTTTTAACTTTTATCCCTAGGAAATATTTCAACATTCTATGATCTTTCATTTGAAATTCATTTTTCATATATGGTTTGAATTCTTCTTTTAATTTTTCATTTATGGTTATGAACATGAAATCATCTACAAATAGGGATATGATGATAAAATTTTTCTTGTCATCTTTTAGATGCCAATTGCATCAAATCTAAAGTGAGTAGGATGATATCTTAAGCACAGTTTTCCGGCTCTTGTTGATGCGCAGACGGAAGGTTGGAGGTACTTTGTGACCTGCATTGTTCGGTCTGCGGGTTTCAAAGTCCTGATTTTAGATTCACAACATTGGGAACGTTGAGAAGCACTTAGATTTTCGCATTGCATTTGCACCTAGAACATTCGGTTTTAAACAGAAAGTGTTGGCAACAGGCAGATCACAACGCAGATTGCATCGCTGTGATGCAGGCAAACGACCTGCATTGTTCAGGCCAGGCACGTTGAAGGAATCCAAATCTGGTTGTGATCATCAGGCATGCGTTATCTAAAATTATCATCTGTTAATAAACCTGGTGAGTTTGTTCAATTGTGTTTTGTTTTTTTTTTAATATTTTCTCTATTTTTATTTTCTGAATTGGCTAGGCTTAGGCCCAATGGGTCTGCATGACCCAATCTGTTTTATCTTCTTGCTCTGATGTTAGAGAAAAAAATGGAAAATAATGGAATCCTCCAATATTAACATTGACTCATAGCCTATTGACAGCTCCACCAACATGGATGCAAACGATTCTATTTTACGTTTTGATTTCCCAGAAGACATCTTTGACCAAACTGTTCAAACATTTACTCACCTATACACAATTGGCTTCTTCACTAGTAGGATTCCTCCTGCCTCAGTGTTCCAAGATTGGGTTAAAAAATTTTGGGAACCCCGTAATATCATAATAAACTTAGTTTCCAATCTTATGAGAGGCTTTTTTCTGTTTGCTTTTGAAACTAAGGCTATGATATAGTTCGTGAAACAACAGTCAATTTGGGATGTTTATGGATCTTTTTTAGTCCTTCAACCCTAGAAGGAGGATTTCGATCCTGAAAAAGCTAGCAAAAGTATTTTTCCGGTCTGGATTGAATTTCCAAGACTCCCTCCTCATTTTTCTCCCCATGTTGATATCCTCGCTGCACAAGTTGGGGAAGTCATCAGTATGGAGGCCTTTTCAGGTTTCCGTCCACGACCAACTTGAAGAGTGTGCGTTAAAATAGATATGCAAAAGCCACGTCCTGATTCACTAGAAGTTAATGTGAAAGGAAAGACTTTTGTTGAGAAAATTTCATATCTTACACTTCCTAACTGTTGTTATTACTGCCTCGATCTGAACCACCGTAAAGCTCAATGTCCGAAGTTACTGGCTAAGCTTGAAGCTAAGCGAATTTTAGCAGAACAAGTTAGTGAAGAACTAAAAAATCAAAACATATCTCAGGACATAGGCAAGGATACTGTCGAGGTTCACTCAACTAAACCTCCTTTTTTGGATTCTAAGGTGTTCGACGTGGAAGATATGCAAATCGAGAATACTGATGCCACTAAGACTCCTCTTAACCATGAAGGGGCCCCAAAAGATGCTACTAGTGGCTAGAAGCATGTTACCCAAAAATATTATGCCTCAATCATAGGTGATAACCCTATCTTTAGTGCTTTCCCTAAAGGGCATCGATCATCGACTGGTGCTAGCCAGTCCATTAACAAAAGAACAAGTGCTCGGCATCCTCTAGTTAACAACTTTGAATCTAAGAATTCTTTTAAGGCCTTGGTGGTTGAGGAGGATCCTCCTTCTTCTACACAAACCCAAAGAAGTGTTGTTCATGGAATGTTAGGGGCCTCTCAGACCCTCATAGATGATATATAGTTCAAGATTATATTTGGAGACATTCCTTTGACGTTGTTTGTCTTCAAGAAGTTAAAATCCAAGGATTCAATCTTCAAATTTGCTGCCAGAGCATTTTTCCCAATAGTTCTTATGTTTGTACTCACCATGAACATGGTAAAGGGGGGCTATAATTTTTCTCCATAATAAGTGGTAGGAGTCTATTCTTGATCACGGTTGTGATACTTTAGGGCATTGTAGTTGGGTTCGATTACGATACACTAATGAGATCTTAGGAATTGTCTCCATTTATGCTCCTTGTCACTCAACTGATCGGAAGCTCTTGTGGAATTGGCTCAAGCACAACTTACCCAAAGCTAAATGGATTATTGTAGGGGACTTTAACATGACTAAGCATCCAAAGGATAAATTTGGAGGGCAAAGAGGTGGCTTATATAATAGGGAGCTTTCTAAGTGGCTCTCGTTGAAACATTAATTAAAGTTGCAAGAAGCTAATGAAAACTATTCCTCATCTAGTACCTCTAACTGGTTTACTTGGAGTAACGCTAGACATGGTGCTTCCTACATTTCTTCTCAGTTGGATCGGGTTTATCTATCTATTAATCCCCTTATTCATTTTACTTCTACCAACAGTGCCCCTGTCCAAGCAGATTATACCCAGGTTTTTTCAGATCATTATCCTATTCATTAGTCTCTTTCCCACTCTGGGAACTCCTACTCTTCTAACGATNGTGGCTTCACGACTAAGTTCTCACAAGTCCAACCTTCATAAGGAAATCTCCTTTCTTCAAAATACTATTAATAAAGATGAAGCTACTGAGGTTCACTTTAGTCATTTGAAACTTGCCAAAGAGAACCTGTGTATAATGGATCACTATGAAGCTAGAGGTGCTCACCTCTGTGCTCGTCTCTCTTGGCTCTGCATGGGTGACCAGGCTACTAATGGCTTTTTTCATTTTCTCAAAGGGGGGAACTCATCCCATAAAATTCTAGCTATTCAAGTCAAAGATAATATCTTCACCTCCAAGGATGACATTTTACAGGCCTTCTTTGAGTTCTACTCTCGAACTTTTCAAAAAGAGGCGATTAACCCTGTTGCAGTTAATACCTCCTTAGGAGCTATTACTATTTTTAATTGCTCCATATTTGGTGATGCTTCTCTTCTTTCCAAACAGGATCTTGGTAATGCTCTTTAGCAACTCCATGATGATAAAGCCCCTGGTATAAATGGCCTTGCCACAGAATTTTTTAAGAAATTCTAGCCTACTCTTCAAGACATTGTCTATAGTGTGGATAAGGAAGCTCTTAGGGTGGATCCTTTGGTAAGCATATTAATGCTAGTATTATTAAGCTTCTCCCCAAGTCAGGAGATTGCATGAGCATAAGTAATTGGCACCCTATCATTCTTTTAAATGTTATCTATAAAATAGTTGCCAAAGCTATCACTAATAAACTTAAACCTTTTCTTCCTCATCTTATAAGCAAGGAGTAAACCGATTTTGTTCAAGGCAGGTATATTTTAGATAACGTTGTAACTGCTATTGAGGGCTTGCACTGGGCTTCTTCCACTAATCAAAATGTCATTCTTCTTAAGCTGGATTTTGCTAAAGCCTACGACATGCTTGATTGGTCCTTTTTAAAAAGTATAGTCAAACACCATAACTTAGGTATTGTTTTTGATAGACATATCGATCTTGTTTTGTCATAGGCCTCTTCAGTCATTTGCATTAATGGATCCTTCTCTAAGGTCATTGAGCTTCAAAAATCAGTTCGACAGGGGTGCCCTTTAGCCCCTTATCTTTTCATCCTGGATGCTGATGTTCTTGGAGTTGTTCTTAGATCTCATAATGATTCTATGCAGCTAAGAGGTATCTCTCTTCCACAACAAGGAAAGGATCTTGTCTACAGCCAGTTTGCAGATGATACTTTTATCACTTTGATTGAGGACCATAATAATTTTAACACTACCTTGCATTGCATAGATATCTACTATAGAGCCTTAGGAGCTAAGATCAAATGGAACAAAACACAAGCCATCCGATCTAGCTTCTCTCCTAGGCCTCCTTGGACTTATCATTTTGACATCAAGTGGCTATCTCCTACTAATAATTTCACCCTCTTAGGCATCCCTATTACTTTATTTCCTACTCCCACTACCATATGGAACAATGTGGTGGAAAAGGTGAAACATAAAGCTTTGAAATGGGCTTCTAAACACTTATCTCTTGCAGGTAGATTTATCGTAGTTAATCATATTTTGAGCTCCACTCATGTCTATTACTCTTCCTTTATGGCTCCTTCCAAATCTTCCTTTCAATGCATTAACAACATCTTAGGAATTTCCTTTGGGGGGATAAGGATGATCACAAAGCTTTTCATCGAGTAGCTTGGGATACTTGCACTTTAAGTAAAGAACATGGGAGCTTAGGCCTTGTCTCTATTGAGCACCAAAGTATTCTCTTGGCCTCCAAATGGGTGACTCGATGTATTGAAGGAGATGAAGCTTGGAAGATCCTTTTTAGGCATAACATCTCTTGTCTTGGTATTCATCATAGATGGCAAAATACTCATTGGAGCAATTGGATCATTAGTGAAGGCTCTCAGAAGATCAAAGGTTCTTTCTGGTTTAAGCAAATTTGGCAGTGTTGGAGCCAACTTAGAGGTTTGTTGTAATGGAAACCTTCCCAGATAAGCTTGCACTCTTTGTCAACACACTCGATCTGGTGATCCCCTATTTTTTAAAAGAATGGAGGTTGTCTTTATGATGAATTCTCTCATAGAGCCAATCATTTTTTTGACCACAATCTCCACCATATTGATCAATTATATACTGTTAGAAATGATTCTCCTACCCTCTCTTGGACACAAAAGAAAGTAAAATGGGGGTTTCAAAGACAAGATATTATCATTTACTAACACATAGAGCCAGTTCTTTCCAACTTTTCTATGCATAAGTTGCATACTAATACTCCTTGGTATGAAGATTGGTTTTGGCCTGACGATTCCCCTCTTCACTCTTTACACATCTCTAAAGCCAAATCTTGGTTTCATGTGCAAGCTTTTCA
>MNCI01033306.1:237054-263012 GCA_015680685.1 Gnetum montanum
ACCATGCCCTAGGTACCTCTTTCAACTTATATAAGGCTTTGTTTAGCTTGCATAATTTATTTTCCATTCCTTTCATATTGTATCATTCATGTTGGTAAAAAAATATTTCTTCATCTATGCACCCATTCAAAAATATTGAGTTTATATCCATTTGATATAATTTTAAATTTTTATGAGCATAGGTTGAAATTATGAGTTTGATTATGTTAAATCTTGCTACTAGTACGCAATTTTTTTCATAATCTATGTGCTTCTTCTACCTATATCCTATTGCTATTAGTCTTTTCTTTTACTTAATGATTTATAATTTTTCATTAAATTTTATTTTGTACAGCCATTTATAATCTATGACTTTCTTTTCTTTTGACTTATCTACTAACTCCTAGATGTTGTTTTCAATTATGGCTTCATATTCTTCATGCATAGCTTTCTTCCATTCTTTGGTCTTCAATGCTTCTTCTACATTCAAAGGTTCTTTGCATTTCATTTTGATCTTATTCTTTCAAAGTTTGTGTTTAGCATTTAATTATGAGGATGATCTCTTTTAATTCAAACATTTGATTTTGTTTGAGATTGAGTCTTCTTTTTGTTTTTGAAAAATTTTGAGGTTCCGAGATTATCTTCTACTAATATCATATCCTTTAATGAATATCATCTATGTTTAATTGGATCATAGACTTTTATCCACTTATTTTATAGTCATATCCAAGAAGGATACATTTTCTTTCTCTATCATTCAATTTTCTCAAAAATTATTTTAGAGTTCTAACATAGCAATGATATCCAAATCTTCTCATATAGAAAATGTTGGGAAACTTGTTATAGAATAGCTTATATGGAATTTTATCATTATTACTACTACTAATGACCCTATTTGTAATAAAAAAGAAATACAATGGATTATCTACTATAGAAAATATTTACTTCAAGATTGAGACATATCATATTTTCCAAACCAAGAGACTTAACAAAATTTCTATCTATGCTTCTAAAGGAAGTGCTATCATAATGGGGAAATTCCAAGTCGATATAGGTTATCTATTATTTCTAGATATATAGAGAAGGTTTGAAGAGAAGAAGATAGGAAAAACCCACTCTTCCATTTTTTTGTCTTATTAGAAAGTTGTATAGATAAGTAGGAATTTTAGGCTATAAAAATCATATTCTTTGGAAAACTCAAAATGCTTCATATGTAGAAATCTCTAAACTAGTGCCACCCAAAATGGATTAAGTTGAAAAGCTAGCAAGACTTGAAGTTGTAGCAAGATCAACACTAGAGGCATACATTCCAGTTACATTGAAAAATAGGTAGGATTGAATGAATAAACCCTATTTGTAAAATGAGTAGGACTAAGTGATCCACTAGCACAATAGCCTAACTATAGGCCTTCCATGAGTAACTTATAGAAAATTGCTAAAACAATTATTTGGGCCAATAGAAATGTCTCAAGCATGTACTAAGTAAGAGAAAATCCAAGTAGACCTACAATATCCATAGGATCCACCAATGGTCAAATATCTACTGGGACATCCTAGCTAAGATATCCCAATATTCAAATAGACATCCCACCAAAATTGAAGTAGTTTTCAAATAGATGTCTCAAACTCAAATGGGACATCCCAATTAGCTATTTCCTAGCCATTGCATGAATTTAGAGGATTTTGAGGAGTTTTTGAAAACTAAAAGGCTATAAAACAAAGTGGAATTCTTGGGAAATGTATAGGAACTATTTATTAGGATATTAATCATTGTCTACATCAAGTGGTTTTGCTATGTCTCTAATTGTTCTTATCTTTTGTAATTTGATGTATGTATTGAGAGCTTCATTATACAGAATTTGTAAATTGAGTTACATTCTCTTCTTGATTATTTTCCTCCATTTGTAGCCCTGAAAGGTTGATATGATTCTTGTGAGAAGGCATCTTCATTGAATTTTTCAAGACCTTGCAAGTTTGATTGTGTTTATAGTGATGAAACACTCTGGTGTGGAGCTCACATTTTGTAAAGGTTGTGGGATCCCTTAAAGCACATTTTGAGGTTGTTGGGATCTTATAGGGTTGAGTGTTTGTTTAGTGAGAAAACACTTTGGGAAAAGCTCAAAATTTGTAAAGGTTGTAGTACTCTTAAAATCATATTTTTCTGAAACATAAAGTCCAAAGGTGTGCAAGGATTCTACCCTCTAAGTGTGGAAGTACCCAAGTTGGCAAACCATGTAAATTGGTGTGCAGTTCTAGTGGTCTTGTTTGTTTAATTGGGGAATTTATTCAACCCCCCTTCTAAGTTCTTGATCCTCAAAATCTTCTTAATGTTGCCTACTCATCCAATCATTCAAATCACAAATATGCATACAAATTAAAATGGAAGAATAGGAATATGCTAAATACTATTCACTAGAAATCTAAAAATATGTCAAAACTTGAAACCTTAAAACAAAAGAATCAAAATGCTTTAAAGGAATTCTTGGATCTACCAAAACAAAATCCAAGTTTCTAAAATCATCACTTGCTCAACACCATCTCCTTATTGTTCTAGAAATCACAAAAATTAGCTAAGAATTTGAGGAGAAATGGAAGAAACTGGAAGAAACTAGAAGAAACTAGAATGCCTATTAAATAAAATTATGTTTTAATTCTAAAAAATAAAATTCCTTTTATTATTATTTTCATTATCATAATTCTCCCACTAAATTTTCTTATCCCCACTAATATCAAGGAATCCACACTTTATGACCCACTTATGAAACATCCAAACAAACTACCAATTAATCCTATAAACATCATATTCCATCTACAACATATCCAAGACCCCATATGTACATCATGAAACATACCAATTAGCCCTATGAATCTAATAGGCATAACATCATAATAGCACATGCATACCATGATAGTTGTCATAACATCATAACATAATCTACCAAATAATATTAACATCATAATCATAACATGTGAAACAACGTGATGCCTATTAGTGCTTAATCTTTCTTCATATGTATCATAGCTTTCCACTAGTAAACACCATACTATGCATCTAATAAGATCAATGTGCATAGTTGTTGGTGCAAAAAACAACTTATTAAAACTCATTTTAGGTGGCTACTAGTCTTTGGCTTCAAAATAGCTTTAGATATATTCTATGAGCTAATTATTTATCTAAAAATATTACCTAAATGAAAATTAATTCCTATGTTTAAAATGAAAATTCCTAATTTTTTATAAAATAATTCAACAAAGTAATGAATTTTCAGCTTCCAACTACAAGCTAAAATTGGTTTTGAAAGAATTACAATTACTAAGTTCTAAAATTCTAAATCATATTTGATAGTAAAGTGATAAATTTTTAGGATAGTATTAAGCAAAATCTTAAGACATCCATTAATGTACTTTTCCAAAGTAAAATTACAAGAAGAATCACAAATAAAGTTATAACTTAAATAAAAATTTATTCTTTTATTTGGCTAAGATTTTGATCTAATAAAATATAACTTAATCAAAAGCTAATACATACCATGTTCCATGATTTACTTATCTAGCTAAGAAATTGTTGAAACTTGAAAATAAACTAGAAAAATAATTGATAGAAATAAAAATTGAAATGCTAGAACCTAATTTAGAATGCCATTATTATAATAATGATTTTCTTAGTCTTTTACTATGCTTTCCTTACCCAATGATCCTTTCTACATATTGCACCCTAGGTATTTATAGATCTCAAGTTAATAAATCTTTGGTTTTATAGTTAATAAACTTTTAGCCATGTGTTATCTTTCTTGCTTCATAAATCTCTTAGCTTGTTGTTGTAATTGATTACTAGTTGCTTATAACTTAAGAAAAGATTTAAAGCTTGTAGTTGAATTCCTAGCTTTGTGCTCTACATCTCATAGCTAAATTGGTCTTCATTTTAAGCCTCCTTATCTTATACTTATTATACAATGAACTTGAATAGTGGAATCCTTCTATTTTTCAATTTAATTTATTATTTTTGGCAAGAACTATAAGCATCCCACCAAGTAGCTTCTTTGGATGTAGGGTTAAAGTCTCCATTAGATTTTCTTGTGACTAAATTTTTTATCTTTAAACTTAAATATACTTTGAATATTTCTTGAACCTTCCTTGGCCTTTGAAGTTGTGCAAGCTTGAACTCTTGTTTTTAAAATTTATATGACAAGCTATGTTCTCTTTAATGGCTTTCTACATTCGAGCTCTTATTTTAGAGGCTTCTTTCTTTGACTTTAATTTTGTGACTCAACCATAATTTTGTAATTTTGGAATTTAATATGACCTTTAAATTTAAAAATCCCTTAAAATTTATCTAGATGATTTTAGTTTCATCTAGATAAGCTTTCATGCTATCATAGCTTTCTTTAAACTCATGTGTTTTATAAGCTCTCACTGTAAATAGGATGATGCTCACCTTGTAGTGCTTATTTAGACTTTTTGGCCTATTTTACATGTATAAGCTTGGGCTTTGACGTGGCTTTGGTGAAAGCATCTAGATGATTTACATTTCATTTAAATTATTTCTGGCCATTTAGTGAAGCTTAAATCACATGGTTTATAAGCTTTTTTCATAACTCAGACTAATGCTAAGATGATAACACTCATGATGACTTTCCACATGTTTTTGTATTATAGGTTGAAGTGCTATTGGTTAGGGAGGGGAGTGTAGGGTGAGGAGGGGCTTTGTTAGAATTGAAACAAAGGTATACCCCAAGATTTATAGAACCTCATAAATCAATGCTACCTAGTAGAATTGGACCTATGACCTGAGGTTACCAGGCTAAGACCCATACCAATAGGCTAACACTTCATTATTAAAGTGTTGCTATGGCCTTAAAGAGAGAATCTAGATTATTTAGATTCCATCTTGATGATTTTTGGTTGCTTGACCAAGCTTAAAATCATGTGTTTTTTTATAGTTTCTCTTTGTTCAACATGGATAATTAGATTCTAAATTTGACTTAGCAACTTTTCTTAGTCATAAGATAATTTTATCTTGATGCTTCTCTCATGCATTTATTCTTTTTAAAATAGAAAAGTTCACTATTTTTCTTGCATGGCTCATGCAGCTTTCTTCTTGAAAATCATCTAGATTGTGTAGCTTAAGATTTTTGTGTCATAGCTTTCCTAGCATCTTGAGATTGCTCCTTAAATCATGTGCTTGATTCACATCATAGATTATTCTTTAATGATGGATTGACATGTAAGAGGCTAAATGTAGAATCAAGTTTTGGTTCTAAAATTGGATTCTAAAAAGTGGGCTGATGTGTACTAGGTGCCATTAGCTAGGTAGAAGTAAACTGCACTATTCTTTGCTAGTTATCATGGAAATAAAGCTTAATAGAATCAAATTCTTCCCCTAAATTATGATTCTAAATGATGATTCATTAAATTTGAAAATTGAGTTACATTTAGAGCTAAGCTTGTAGAATCAATATTTGGTTCTACTAGAAAAGCTAACATGGCAAGTACTCATAGTTACTTTGTAGCCCATGTTTCTCCAAATACTACTTTAGTTATTATGAGCCTTGTTTACATGGTAGTTGTTCTTTTTTGTAAAATAATCTTTGTAGAACCAAATTCTAGCTTTCAAAATGATTCTAATAGTGTTATGCTTTTAAGTTGATGTGGAAGAGAAGCTTCATAGAATCAAATACCAATGCTGCTTAATGTTTCTAAAGTAACTTTGGCTCTTGTGGTGATGGACTCACTAGAACCAAATTTCTAGCTCAAGCTAGTAACTCTAATACCTGAGTTAGTAGTGGAGTTCCCTTTAAAATAGACTAACTCTACAAGATCTCTTAGGGATTTTTGACATGAAAGTGAGGTTTATAGAACTAGAAATTAGTTCTAATGATAGGTTCTTTTGAGGTAAGCTAAATAGAATCAGATTTTGATTATAGATGGCTTAGATATAGTGTGGCTAGATGTGGTGATGGATTAAATAGAATCACTATTTGATTCTAGATATGGACTTTACTCATGTAGCTAATGTGGAAAATGGACCTTGGGTCATTTAAAGCTTTAACTTTTGCTTCTTTTCTTAATTGAATTAGCAATGATGTTTTTTTTTCTTTAGTAATTTAACATGGCAAAGGAGCTTAGTAGAACCAAAAATTAGTTTTAATGATAGGTTGATTTGAGTAAAGTTTAGATGGAAGAGCTTATATTTAGAAATAAATCTTGGCTCTATATAATGATTCTAGATTTGATTTTGCTCCTACCATGATTTTTGAGATGTATTTAAAAAATCCCATTAATCATGTGGCTTTGAGCTTAATTACTCTCACTCCACTTAACTTTTATAGTTCTTTTCTAGCTATGAATTTAACGATATTCACCTAGATGGTGGTTTTAGCTTCTTACATGCTAGGCTAGCTCTTCCAAAAGATAAGGCTAACTTACTATTACATGATCTTTTTAAACCTTTGAGCTTCTCACGCCTAGTATCTACATCATTAATCTATTTTAGTTAAACTAGCCTTATAACTCATATGTTTTCTATAAAATAGCCTTCTGGGTTCTATGCTTATTGATGTATTTCTAGTTTATGTAGCCAATTGATGTATTTCTAGTTTATGTAGCCAATAAGCCTTATATAGTGGCTTCATAGAATCAACTTTTGGTTCTAGTGGTTGGTTCTAGTAACCAAGCTAATGTGGGCAATACAAGCACTTTAGAACTGAAAATCTGTTTCTCTTAAGTTGTTTTTTAGCTATTATGAGCTTTGATCTATATGTATGGATCATAGATAATAGGGTCAATAGAATTAAAGATTATTTTTAAAAGTGATTCTATATAGGTTTTCATTGTAAACAAATGATGTTCATATTTTCACATTAAAACCCTAAAAAGCTTAGTTTAATTTATTGACCTCTTTTACCAAATCAACAAAGCTTGTGATGAAAGAAGACTTAATAAACCTAAATCATATGTACATTTAAAAGTAAATATTTATCTTAACTTTGAGTGATAACTATCATGACTTACTAGAAATATTTTATGGTTAATTTTAGCTCTAAATGTGACTAAAACAATGGTTTAGCTTTGCAAATCTTATAAATTACAATATTTGAGCATCTTTTTTCTTCTTGAAGTTCGAAAAAAATATTGACTATGTTCAAGCTCATTATATTTTAAATTCATGAAGCTTTTTATCCATATCTATAGAGTCCAGCATAGCTAGAATTAGTTTTAGTTAAGCTTTCCTTTACTATATCTTAAATTCAACTTAAAATCTTTAATTTAATGTTTTTCCTTCATTCTTTAATAGATATTTTTTTAAAAAAACTTAACAAGATATTAACTTTAAGAAATTCTAGTTTTTTTAATATTAATAAACTCTGAATAAATTCAAAAAAATTCTTGGAATTTCTTATTGGTGTTAATGCATTATCCATATCCACCAATTCTTAATGTTCTAGTTTAGCACAAACTTTTAATTTAACTTCGATTTTCAACAGTGTGGTAGAATTGTACCCACAATAGTCATGGTAAATCATAGTTATAAGCATATCATTACGAGATCTCAGAATATATATTAGTAAAATAACATAACTAGCTATATGCATGATGACCCTCAAGTCAAACTACATATACAAGAACATATCATAATAATGTGGGATCCTACAATGAGGGATTACATCAACTGTAGTTGCTAATAATGATAAGAAACTACTTATTTTTCCTTGAGTTAATATAGACATTTAACCTACCAAATCCATGGGTAGAAGCAAGAACATATCATAATAATGTGGGATCTTATGATGAGGGGTTACATCAATTGTAGTTCTTAATAACGATAAGAAACTACTTATTTTTTCTTGAGTTAATGTAGACATTTAACCTACCAAATCCATGTGTAGAAGCAAGAACATATCATAATAATGTGGGATCCTATGGTAAGGGGCTACATCAATTGTAGTTTTTAATAATGATAAGAAACTACTTATTTTTTTCTTAAGTTAATCTAGAAATTTAACCTACCAAATCCATGTGTAGAAGCTCAAGCGATCTTTGTCTTCTTTTCATTTATGAATTATGGGATCAATCTTTTTATTTTTTCTTTAGATATATGTCCCAAACTTTCTTTGAAATTTTTTAGTATTTATCTCATATTGATGCTTCATTATTTATCAATTTCTTAATATTAATGTAGGAGACATGGCCTAAACTCTAATGCCATTATTTTGAGAGATAACCAGTTGAAGAATTTGAAGAGTAAAACTAAGGATTTATGGCTTTAGCACCTTTGAATGAATATGCTTTAAGATAATAGATTTGATTATTCCACATTTTTAACTTAATGATAATAAAACTTCCATTTGAAATTGTGTAAAAATTATTTGAAAAGTACTTAATTTCTTCTACTAATAATTTTTCCAATTGATAAAAGAGAACTTTATAATTATGAAACATAATAATTATCATCGACATTAACCTTATGGTCATTAAAGTATGAGTAGCATAATACTAATTTTTAAATTTTATCACTTGTGCAATCTTGAACCTTGATGCTCCAAAGTGTATTATTTGGATTAAAAGTGATAAATATATCCTTGCAATGAGTCATGTTACTAAAGCATCGACTATCTATGATCCATACATGTGAAGTAACATTAACATTTGATAGGTAGAAAAATTGGATCTTGGATCTCTTCCTTTGAATTAATCTTAAAATATTTTATAATATTTTAAATGTTAAGAATTGTCCTCATTTAATTTCAAGTGTAGAAAGGAAATTCTGCCTTCCACCAACATTTTTCTTTATAATGAACTTTAGTTTTGTAACATGTACACAATGAAATATTTGATGATTATGCTTCTTGATAGTTTCTAAGACTGAAGTTAAATCTTTCTCCTCTATGACTTCATCCCCCTATAAAGTTTCCCCTCCCTCTTGCATTTTATATTTAAAATTTTTATTTTCATTTAAGTCTTGGTTTCGTTTTTATTTAAAATCATATTGCTTATCTCTTCTTATTTCAAATCTTCCTCTATCTCTTAAATTTCTTATAAAATATGCTTATTCGTTTTGACATTGATTATCATACCTCTTAAGGTCTTCCAATGTTATAACTTGAGATACTAATTTATAATTGATAAATCATCTAGAATCATATTTTTAAATATGTTCATCATAGCATGTTTTAACCTCTCATCATTATATACTACTTGAATTACCTTATCTAACTTTTATCTATCACTATATTGACATCGATATACATCTAAATTTCTTATACTTGTATACATTCTACTAAATTTTTTTAATATGCTCATCTTTATTGAGGGATGAATATTCAAACTCTTATTTATATCTTAATTAATAAATTTAAATCTTAATATTGAAGGTATCCTTGTATTTTTATTTTAGAAGATTCCAAGTTTCCTTGGCATTATACTTATTAATTATTCTTAAGCTAATGAAATCAGAAAGTAAAGTACAAACAATAATCTTTGCCATTGCATCTTTTCTTCTATCTTATTGAAGCTTTCTTCCTTAATGAGGCTTTTATTAAATTTAAAATGTTTCATAAATTTTTAAAAATTCAAGATTACAGAAACTTAAAAATTTTAATTCATTTTTTAAATTATTTTAAATATAAGATTTATTAACATAAAAATTTTAAATAACTGCATTTTATATTGGTATCCTGTTGAACCCCTTAACACTCCAGTTCTTAACCTTAAACGTTCACATTTTTATTTTTATTTTACTATTTTACTTTATTGAAGATACATGATTTTAGTGACAAAAATCAATAAGTATTAATTTTCTTGTTGAGTTCTATGTATCATAGGAAATCGCAGTAGCGGTGGAAATTGATGTCAGTTATATTGATCCTCATAGTGGCTGCAATATGGATCAATAACATAGATTTCTCGGGAGAAAATATCTTGTGAAGAAATTTAGATATCGATTTGAGTCACTAGGCAATCTAAATTAAGTATCAAAGATGCCAAAAATTGCAATACAGTTTGACAACTCTTCAACCATTTGTTATCAAATTCCTCGATACTAATCAATTTCCAAAATGCTTATTTTTCCTAATTATTGTAAATTCTCTTAAGTATAAATAAGAAGCTTATCCATGAGTAAAAGGGGATGCCAAATTCTAGAAAGAACCCACACCGAATTAAATCCTTCTTTATATGTACTAAAAGTTGTTAAGGAAGATTGTTCGCACCTTGTGCCAATCAATAACCATTGATGTTATTAAGGCTGTGAAGTTGTTATACTACGAAGGAAGTAGAGCAGAGTCATAGATTAGGTGACATCTCCTTTGTAATCTTCTGATATTTATGATAAACTTATGTATTTTTCAATTTGGTTTAATTCATTATTTTCTACTTCCTTTAGTTAAATATTTCCATTTATTGCTATTTACTATTCCTATTATTAAGCGGAATGTGTACGCCTTAACCATGAACATTTAAGTGTAGATACTTGGTAATCCAGAAGTGTATCATTTGGCACAATTAGTGATGTACACTTGGTAATCCCAAAAGTAGTCTCACAAAGTCCAAGACATGTACGGACGATTAAGCGTGGATACTCATCGCACATAGGCTAGTTAGATTTTTACTTTATATTTTCCATTAGTTTAAATTAATTTATCTCTTTACCATTCTCAAGAGTAGCATAGAATTAGGAACAACATCATATGCCTCACTTTGGACTAAACCATACGTGACACAGCTACCACTAGTCCAAGTGGGAAGATAGCAAATTGCGATCAAAGCATAGTAATCTAGATGCCACAACTATTCCCATCTAGAGAATTTGACCAAATCATGCATGAACACTTGTGATTTGTATGGTTGGGCATAGGGGTACCTCATCACTCATTATTAGCGCCATTGCTAGGGATGGTGCTAGTTATCTAGATTAGTTATATTATACACAATTGTAGTAAAACATATTAATGATATATCTTTTAGAAGCTCTTAGCTCACACACACCATAAATCAAGAATAATGTCTCACCCACATGGAAGTGACTATGCACTATATAGCGAACACATTCATTGGAGAAATAATGAGATATACAATGAAGAAGATTGGAGTGATCAATCTTATGCAATGATTTCTTATGATCATGACCACCCTAACAACCCTCAAAGACTACATTCACCTAAGGCAAACAATCTTGGAGAAGATGACATAGGTGTTGAACTAGAGGAGGCCTCAAGGCCTAAGACCTCCTCAAAACCCAAAAATGATAAACCAAGGGACCCTAACAAATACCATAGAAGCCATGGCAATTCTTCCAATTCCTCATCTTCCTCTTCCCCTTCAACATCTAATTTTGACAAAGATGAACGTAGGTATAGAGATAAGACTCCACTAAAGGATCAGGCTAAAAACCAAAATCAAACCCATGGAAAAGGTCAAAGAAAACATCATCACAATCAAACAAATAACAATAGACATTTTCCTCATAATTTGTTTGATGACAATGAACCCTTGCTAGCCACTAAGAGCCTAATTCATATCATAGAGGTCATTAAGATATCTTGCAGGCATCACAAAAAGAGTCATTTACCCAAGCTTGACATGAATAATATTCCTAAATGTGTAGAAGGATATGATTCAGATCCACAACATCATTTACAAGCTTCCATGATGCCTATGCTTTCTACAACATTGAAGGTGGATGGCAAAAGTTTAAGCTCTTTCCTAGGACAATATAGGATAGAGCTGAAGTGTGGTATTGATTGTTGATACCAAAGTCCATNGAAGGCAATTATACGAGCTCCAAGTCCATCAGATTAAAGAGATAATTGTGCATGTGGCAAAAGAAGAAGGAGAGATATGCAAATGGGAGAAAATTAAGAAATATTGATGGGATCCAACTCTTTAATCAAAGGAGGTCCACATTTATGGTAAGGAGAATGAAACTACTCTTGATAAGATGATTCCACAATAAACCTTGCCAATAAAGGAGTCTATTGATGATCTAGAAGCAAAGTTTAATAGGATGTCCAAGTGGGTAAATGTCATAGCTCTTATTGAGATGGTTGGGGAGAAGATCATGCAAAACAAGCCAGGAAATCACAATAAACAGAGGACATAGAACCAAGAAACAGCTACAAACACTTTTCGGCCAACAAGAAAGGTGGATAACAAAAGTGAGGCTAAGGACTCAACCATAAATGAAGATGATGGATGCAACCAATGCATATATGACCATCCAAAGAGCCAATTCCCCATATTTTTACATCTATAGTCATATTGGGCAAGTGCCTTAAATCCAAAGTTTGTGCAAAAGCACATGCTCGGGAGATTTCCTCTTCCCCAAGGTAATTACAAACAGTCCCACAACCAATCATGTCATCCTAAGGGAACTTATTACTAGCCTCAATACAGTCATCAACTACAATGGCAACAACCAAAATCATGGGGGAGGCCACCACCAAATCAGCCATACCTACCAAAACCACATGGATATTATGCTCAACATCCTATTTTTCCAACTAGTTCTACATCCTCCACTTTAAATTGGCACTACCACTCTCCCGAGTACCATCAATATACGACATCCCCAAAAGGATCACCAAATCACACCTCTTACCATCCACCATACCCTCAATATTCTCATAATTCATCTCCTCATATGTAATTGCCTATAACTCAATGATGGGACGCGATATCGCGTCGTCCCCCGCGATATCACAGTGCACTGCAAAGTCTATAAATAAGAAGCAGCTCTCCCTTGTTTTCCATTCTAGGCCTAGATAGTAGGGAAACTCTGGCAGTTTGATCTCTCCAGAGATAGAATATTTTCCATGTGCCTGCAGTAGGAGCTCCAAAGTGAACGGATCTTTATTCGAGCAAACATTGTACCTGAACACAAGTTTGTGTATGGCAATAAAGACGAACTTCTTGGATAAACCTTGCTATGCATGGAATAGGCTAATTAGGACTTTTATTTATTATTATTTACTATTTATCATTTAATGCTTTCCTAGTAATTAAATCTCTCTCAACCCTTCGCTCCTAATTAAGTGCCTCAGTACGACTGCTTCGAGCACGTGCGTTACGCGTGGTGATCCCAGCAACGACTAGTGTTTGGTAACCATGGTTGCATTGGTTCAGGGTGTGAATGGTAAGTGGGAACGGATGCTAATGCTAGGTAATTAAGACTTAGTTAGTTAGTTTAAAGTTAGTAATTAGTCTCTTCAATCCTTTACCTCATTAGCTTAGGAGATAAAATCGAAAAAGACAATAAAAATCATATACCTTAGACTTACTTAACCATACACCATGACAACTACAAGTAAGTCTAGGAAGACAACGAATAATTAACCTTAAGTGTTCCATGAGGTGTGTAGGCACTTAGTCTGTGGAGCTCAACCGAATCGTGCATGTTACGCTTGTATTCGTATGGTTGAGTGTAGGGGTACCTCGCCACTCATCACTCAGGAAGGTCCAACACCACAATATCCACAAACGAGTGCCACTTGTGCTACAAATGTGTATAGACATATTGTCACTAGTGGGTCCCAACCACAACATAGGGATGGAAAGGCCATAAGCCAAAGAAAACTATGCATGGACCCACCACATCAACCAAGCAAGCACAAGGCCAATCTGGTGCACCACCTTCTCTATCGCAACCAACATTCTCCAACCATACATTAGGGCCACCATCCATCAGTACTCCAACCCCAATTCCAACTAATTTATCTATGAGCATGGGAAGACAAATAAATCCATGCATACTACATCATGATCAAGGGTGCAATCATGGGTCATCCATCCATAGTTTTAACACACCTCATGCCCTGACCCAATGTACATATAATAATCAAGTGTGTGACTAACAATTTTTCTACCTAGCCACCACACCACCAATAGATATCTAGTGGCTAGGGTATGGATAGTTCCCAATGTTTCATACATGCATGGACCCTACTTATCCACATATTAATCCTTGCCATGGCCAAATATTTAGTCATAGGGATTACCCCCCATTCTAATCTTCAAGATTCTTAAGTATTTTTCATCTTTTTGTTTTACAATTTGATGTCATTTTCCTATTTCTTGATCTAGTTTTTTCTATTTTTCTAGTTGTTGTTTTCATTTTCTTTTGTAATCTCACTTGTGAATAAGATGCTCATGTTGCCCATTGACGTGAGGTTTTTTTTATGTTGTCGAGTCATAAGGGATTGATTATTCGGACATTGCGACCACGACATCCATCCACTCATTCCAATAATAAGAGGTTCTTGCTCTAGTCATAATGATAACTTCTTTCATCATCCAACCTAGAAATAATTTCATAATCATTCTGTCCAAATAGAAGAGCTAGCTACCCTACGAGCTGAATGATGAGATCCTACCTATTTTATTGCACTGGACCAACTAGAGTAATTTAGGATAGAGGAGCCCAGCAAGCCAGCAAAGGAGAGAGCAACTGCAGAGTAAGAAAAGGAGATAGTAGTTTGGAATGCCTCTACTACAAATGTGTAATATTATGCATATAAAAAGGCACTAACTATAGTCCAAGAAGAAAATAAGTAGCTCACTGTAGAAAATTCTAGGTTGACCACTATGGAAAAATAAAAGAACATCTTAGAAGAAAGTGTCCACTAATTGTGAGAACAACTAGTGCTAGTCAACCAGGATATGAGTAGATTGGCCTGAGAGAATAGAACCCTCTCCATGGAGAAGGTCCACGTTATTCACCAAAGGTCAATCATCAACATTAGTGTGTGGAAAAATGAGGCCAAGAAGCATGAAAATTTCAAAGAGCACTTTCACAACTAGGTTGGCATGTATAAATAAATCAATGAAAAGGAAATCAAGATGGCCAAAGCCCACATCAGCTCCTTGTCAGCACAGAATCCTAAGTGGCAGTCCATCTTGGACAATTATGCCATGGTGCAATAAGCAAAATTCAAAAACAAATACTTATAGATAGAGGATTTAAAGGAATACATGACATTGGCTAACCTTGTAATGTTAACAGTAGGTCATCCCCAAAGTGAGCTGGAGAAACAAGTGGTAACCACCTATGCATTGTATGAGAAAGAGTTTGCAAATTGGAAAGATGCTTTGCAAAATTTTTAGGTGGAAAACTCAGAGTTATAGGTAGTTAAGCCTAGTTATTAAGGACAAAAAGATGTAGTCTCAAACCTAGCTTGGAGATTGATAAATTATCATGAGCTCAGAGATAAAGCTAGGGTCTTTGAGGAAGAATGACGACAGTTTGCGGCATGGTATGTAAAGGCAAATCAAATGTTTCTGCAACTACCATGTCCTTGGGATGTACCAATGCTAGCACACATCAGTACAACAGCTTGGATGATGCATGACCCAAGGACGGAGGAAGAAAAGTTACAGGCCTTGCTTAATCATTATAATTTTCAGCAACCTAGCGACAAAGGGAAGCAGCTGATGGAAGAGCCACCACCTCCAGGCACCACATGAGATTCCTAGTTTTTTTTTATTTTGATTTATAATAATGTGTTCCATTTTTGTACTACACCACTGTGGCATGCAAAGTGTTGATTATTTTGTTCATTGTTTGAGTCAGTCAATAATCCCATACCTGCCCAATATTTTGTAAAGAACTTGTTCCTCATTTTGTTTAACTCAAGGACAGGTTTTCATTTAGTCATTGGGGTATGATGAGTCATTGTTGTAAGGCCCTAACATTGAATATGCAATGTCAATTCCAATAAGCAACATCATGTACCCGACATCGCCTCATCTAGGTATGCCTATAAATATTACACTTGAGCACTCGGATGAGGGGTAGTCAGTAGCAGTAGTAGATAGTTTTAGTTTTTAGTTTCTTCTCTTAGAGTTTTTTATTCCCAGTGCATGCCCATAGTTTGATGTTTGTAATTGTATAGCACCTTTGTTTGAGTGTAATGTACTTGGACACATTACATGACTAGCAATAAAGATTGAGATTACCTCCATCATTGTAGCTTCCACTTAGATTAATATTGCTTTTAATTGCAAAATTATTTACTGCTTCCTTTAGTTAAATATTTCCATTTATTTCTATTTACTATTTTTTTTATTAAGCAAAATGTGTACGCCTTAATCATGAACGTTTAAGTGTAGATACTTGGTAATCCAGAAGTGTATTGTTTGGCAAAATTAGTGACGTACACTTGGTAATCCTAGAAGTAGTCTCACAAAGTCCAAGATGTGTATAGAAAATTAAGTGTGGATACTCATCGCACATAGGCTAGTTAGCTTTTTAGTTTCTATTGTCCATTAGTTTAAATTAATTTATCTCTTTTCCATTCTCAAGAGTAGCATAGAATTAGAAACAACATCATACGCCTCACTTGGGACTAAACCATACATGACATGTCTACCACTAGTCCAAGTGGAAAGATAGTGAACTGCAATCAAAGCATAGTAATCTAGATGCCAAAACTAGTCCCATTCAAGGAATTCAACCAGATTATACATGAACGCTTGTGATTCGTATGGTTGGGTATAGGGGTACCTCACCGTTGTGAGAAAACTACATTGTGACAAAGTTGTGTGCAAAGATCCTAAAAGAAGTAGCAAAGATAAATGCATACACCTTAAAAATGGAACCAAATTCTCAATCAATGGCGGTGAAATAAGAAGGAAACCAGAAGAAATAAAGAGTATCAACGTATTGTCATATTTCTAAAAAGAAGCATAGTCATGGCACATATCATTGTTATGATAATCCTAATGATTCTAAAGCTAAGGTTATGACAAAAATACAAATGAATAAGTTTCTTAAAAACTTGATGAAAAAGTTAAATAAGAAAAATTAAAGATAATCTAAATCAAAATCTGAAATTGCTAATATTATAAAGGATGAGGTTTAGCCTCTCACCATGCACTTCAATGCCTTAAATGTAAATGATACCTCAAATAATTTTGTCTATATTGATTTTAGAACCTCACATCATTTTATAGGTAGTTTATTGTTACCATAGCCATGGATTCTAATACTACACCATAGGTAGATGACTCTAAACCTATTCTTGATTCCATGGTGTACCAAAAGTTGATTGGAAAGTTAATTTATCTAACCAATACTCTACAAGATATTGCAAATTCTATTAATCTCTTATCTCAATTTAATAAAAAACCAACAAGTATATAACTAAATTTGGACTAAGGCATATTAAAACATCTAAGAGGTACCTTTCACTATGGTTTAAACTATGATTGTCATTCAAAGGTTGATTTTGAGAATTATACAAATACAAACTACAATGAAGATACTTGATCATAATGTTTGACTACAGAATTTCTAATTAAACATCACAGGAATACAATCCCATGATGGTCAACAAAATAAAAGGTAGTTTCTTTATCTTCTACAAAATTAGAATACAAGGTTGCAGTTAACCTAGTTACTAAATTAAAATGGCTCTATCAATTATTTAAAGAACTCAATAAGAATATTATACTACTAATAACAATTTATTATGACAATCACAGTGCTATCAAATTGATACAAAATCCAATGTTTCATGAAAGAACAAAACACATTGAAATTCTAGTGTGTTACATTCGACATGCTTTTACCTAAGGGTTCATCTCATCTATTTACATCAACACCAAAGATAAAGTTGCTAATGCTTTTACAAATTCATTATGTGTTAAAAATTTTAATACTTTTGTAAATGGATTGAATCTTTAATCCTTGTAGCTAAAAATAATGTCTCGTTTGATGGAGGGTGTTAAAAATATTACTTTTGAACACACTTCTCATTGTGTTTTCTATTTATACTTTATTCATTTGTACTGTGTTTATACTTTTCACTGTGTCATACCATTTTTTTTGTTTATCTATGAAAAATTGTTAATCCACTTATTAACACTCATTTATAATTTTTGCTTACAATTATCATTGGTTGTTTTATTTGACATTACGCTTCATGTATCTTAGATTATGAGGTTAAGATGTTTTGATGGGTGTCTTACTCCTATCTTCTCTGAGAATTTGGTTGTTGGATTGCTCATTGTTAATCCTATAAACTTCATAAGATCATGGTGAAAGATTGTGAATCGTGTTGTCATCATTTTCATTAAATTAACTACTAGCTGATGATGTAGGACCCTTCTCAATCACAGTAAATAAAATATTTTGGTTGTAATGTTAGAAAAAGTAATTTTCTATAAATGTAAATAAAATATATTTTGATTGTAATATTAGAGAGAGCCATTAATCATGCTAAATAATATCTATAAGAGGTCATACAGGGAAGAACATGCTTGATAAAAGTTTGTACACTGGAAAGGATGTTATAATGATGCTACATTTTTTATTCATAGTTACATATGAGGTGGAATAATAATGCATTTCAAGAATGAGAATTCTATCCTATTTAAATTAACTTTCAATTGTAAATTTAAAAGGAATTTTTCCTTTAGCTTCCTTGGCATAGTAGTATATTTGATTGATGAACTTCATTCCATCCTTGGTCAATTGTATTGTGTGCATGTTAGATTCATGCTAAACATAATAGTTATGCTTCGTAACTGATGACTGGCGAGGTACCCCTACACTCAACCATACGAATACGAGCGTTTCACGCGTGATCCGGTCAAACTCCAAGGACTAAGTGCTTACGTGCCTTAATGGAACACTTAAGGTTAATCAATCATTGTCTTCCCAAACTTACTTGTATTGTCACGGTTGTATGGTTAAGTCAGCTTGAGGTATGTGATTTTTATAGCTTTTATCTTTTTAATGTCTTTACGCTAATAGGGAAAGGTGAAGAGAACTAAGTGACTAACTTATATTAACTATTTACTAACTAAGTTCTAATTGTTCCTAACACCAGTATCCGTTCCCACTTATCGCACACATCCTGAACTAGTGCAATGCTACTAGGATTACCAAACGCTAATCGTTACTGGGTTATCAAGCGCTACACACATGCTCGAAGCGATCGTACTAAGTGTACTTGACTAGGAGAGTCAACGGTTGAGAGAGAGATTAATTAACTAAGAAATCATTTAAACATTCAACAATAATTTATTACTATTTAGCTTAGTCCATATGCTGCAAGGTTTATCATAAAGTTCATCTTTATTGTCGTGCACAAATGTGTGCTCAAGTACAATTTGCTCAAATAAAGATCCATTCACTTTAAGACTCCTACTGCGGGCACATGGAAATTATTCTAACTCTAGAATGGTAAAACTACTATAGTTTGGCTAAGGGTCTAGGTCTAACTGCCTAGAACAAGGAAAGCCGCCTCTTATTTATAGAAATTGAGGCAGGCCACAATATCGCGTACACGATATCGCGGCGAAGACGTGATATCATGGCTCATTAGTAACCCTTGCTTATAGAGAAGAAATCAAAGGAGGAAATCCATACGAATGCAACTACTTCAATAGTAGTCAACAACTAAAATAACTATACATGATGAGCAAATTTGTACATTTTTAAGGCTTGGTAATGGACCTAATTAAGCATGGTTAAGGAAATACATAACTTCATCTAAAATGTGATGTATATGTAGAAGTATTAGACCAAGTGCACTAGCATTAGAATCAATGAGGATGCTTTAGATTTCAAAGTAGGATTTTAAAGTAAGTTTTATTGATGAATTTTACAAGGGCACCAGCAACAAGAGGTCATGATAGTTGACACAAGCCTATCATGAGTTGCATTTACTAACTCTTTTATAAAAATCTATAATTATGACTAGAGAGCCTTACTATAATGTAAGGTGGGTGTGCCTAATGCCAAAACCATATGTGACATTCTTTATACATTTGATAACTTCTAATAAAAATCCTAACATGTGTTCTAATTTGTAGCAAAAACTATGATAGAGTAATATGTATGAATAACTTGTTATAGTTGGCATTTGTTACATGAACTAAGAAAATATGAATATTTCTCATGTTCACATACCTTTTTCAAGGAACAAAAAATAAAATTTCAAATATTAATTAATTTATAACATATTGATAATAACACAAAAATTTTATTAGGCAAGTAATTCTTACCTTCATCCAATGATTTGGTCTTTGCCAAAATCCTCTATCATAGTGTAGAGATTCTCTATGATTGTGTAGAATCAAAAAATCCTTCATGTGAACTTAGCATGCACTTGCACTTATCATGCTCACCATTCAATTATTATCATTGTTGTGGTTTCAAGTTTGGTAGAAGACATAGTCATATTTGCTCTAGCAAGACATGTAAACTAGGAAACAAAGTCATGTAATTTAGTTTCTATCATTAAAATAAAAAGTTCATAAGTCAAATAGGAATTTTATTTAATTATTTTTTAAAAAATATTTATGGATAGGAATTTATTTTGACACCAATCTCACATGTCCATTCATTTTCCAAGCCTAATTAGTCAATGGGGAAGTCTAATCCATCATAGCCAAGATTAGCCCCATCAAATACTTATATGTTCATGCGAAAATAATATTGTAAGTGTGCTAATTTTATAAATTGAGAATTCACTTTAAATGTTTAACTATTCATCAACACTCATCTATTCATCAATCATCATTATTCATCAAATTTTAGCAATTCATTAATTCATCATTCCATTTGTTTGCAAATCATCAATCCATTTAAAATTCATTTTCATTTATCATTTTTATTATATTTTATTTTCATTTAGTTTCAACTTCAATTGCACATTTCGATATAATCGATTCATTAAAATTTCAAGCATCATCAAACTCCATTGCAATTTTTGGAAAGTAAACAATCACATTCAAGGTTACTCTTATGTAATAAATTTTAATCATCAAATCAAGTCCAATATTTTAGGAAGGTAAATTATTTGAATAGCTTCACATCAAGTATTTACTCACTTCATAAGTCACTTAGATTACAAAGATATTCATCTCACAAATTTCCAATTTCTATTCTGGAAGCAAAAAAATTTTATTCAAGAACCCTTTTGCAAGAAAAATTTAAATCATCAAATCAATTATATTTGATGTAAAATTTTACAAACTTATAGGTTGTAGAACAAACTTTCCAAAAACCCTAAGAATAGGTCAAAACTCATCCGAATCACAAAGATATTGCAATTACAATATCAACAAAACAATTAGTTTTATAAAAGTCAGGATGCCCCCATCAATTGGATAATCCCCTCTGCTCTGCATCAATCTTGGTCGAGTTACACCCACATTGAAATTTATCAAAAACCTAGCATTTCCTTATTTAGCATGAGGGCTGATGAATGGCGAGGTACCCCTACACTCAACCATATGAATACGAGCGTTACACGCACGATCCGGTCGAACTCCACAAACTAAGTGCTTACACGCCTTATGGAACACCTAAGGTTAATCAATCGTTGTCCTCCCAAACTCACTTGTATTTGTCACAATTGTATGGTTAAGTGAGTTTAAGGTATGTGATTTTTATATCTTTTCTCTTTTATCGCCTATGCTAATGAGGGAAAGGGTGAAGAGACTAAGTAACTAACGTTAACTAACTAAGCCTTAATTACCCTAGCATCAGTATCCATTCCCACTTGCCATTTCACACCCTAAACCAATGCAACGCTGCTGGGATTACCAAAAGCTATTCGTTACTGGGATTACCAAACACTATTCATTACTGGGATTACCAAACACTATTCGTTACTGGGATTACCAAGCGTAACGCACATGCTTGAAGCAGTCGTACTAAATGAACTTAACTAGGAGTTAAGGGTTGAGAGAGATTTAATTAACTAATAAAGCATTAAAAATTTCACAATAATTAAAGTCCTATTTAGCTTAGTCCATGCACTACAAGGTTTATCCAAAAGTTCGTCTTTATTTTTGTACACAAATGTGTGCTCAGGTATAATATTTGCTTGAATAAAGATCCGTTCACTTTGAGACTCCTACTGCGGGCACATGGAAATTATTCTAACTCTGGAATTAAAAAATGGCAAGAGGTTGGCTATGGTCTAGATCTAGATGGAGAAACAAGGAAGAGCCGCCTCTTATTTATAGAACTGGTCACAAACTGTGATATCACATACGCGATATCACAGGGAAAGACGCGATATGGCGTATGCAATATCACGTACGTGATATCATGGCCTATGCGATATCGCATCCCATCATACCCCCATGACTGAATAAAAACTCATCCTCAAGTTCCTTACAAAATATTAGGAAGGTACGGGATTATTGACTTGAATGGAACTAATGGTGAATGGGATGATATGTGAATGGATCATCATTACAAAACATGAAAAAACTAGTGTTCATGACAACAAGAGTGAACACTTTGTATATTTGACATCCAGCCTTATTTGGTAGCTAAGAGAGAAGAGAGAAGAGAGAAGAAGTATACTGCTTCCAATGCCAAGATTGAACCTTTTGTTGTCCATCTGTAAGCGTGTCATCAATCTTGTTCCTTGCCTAACTGCTTCAGCACTGATCCATTCTAAGGGTTCCCTCCAAATCCAATCCATTGTTGTATGATTGCCATCTACACACACAACATAGTCTTATATTAGCAAGGGTAAATGAATCACAATGCAGTTGATACCTTGCTTCGGTGAAAGGTCCATTGGCTAAGTTGTGGTATGGCTAATTGCGAATTCTAGAGACATAATATTGGTGGCTACCCAAGGTGTAGGGGTTAGGAGAAAATTGAAAAAATTGGACCAGGACCCCCATGACTGAGAGTGAACCTCCAGTAGTGATAGAATGGAAAAAGATAAGGATAAGAAACATGAATAAAAAGAGACAACAGCCACGTCGCTAAGATGGGTGTCAAAGATGGAGATGAACAAATAAATGTTGATTGCCAAAATGTTTAGGGGAAAGATATTAACGGATGTACCAAATAGGAATGTCAGTGGGTCCTCCCTAAAGTAGGCTCATGTCCTTGATGACCTAACATTCCCACATTTAAAGAGTCTGTAGGCTCTGGAAATGTCATTTGGAAACAAAAGTTAAACTCTTAACCCCAAGAATTTACCAAAAAGAAAAAAATGTGTCAACCAACATATACACTAATGATACAGTTGGCAATGATGTGAATAATGGAGAAAGAATGATGGAAAGAAGAGGGTGGAATGGAATCTCAAGAACAAGGTGGTGTATAGCCCCTTTTGTATTTAATGATTAATGTGACTTAGTAGATCCCATTCCAAATATGGCCTCAAACAATCCACATCCAATGACTTCGCATTAATACATTCAACCAATCCATCAACTTGAAGTAACAAGAATGCATCCCTCAAGAGCCACCACCATTCCAACAAAACAAGGAAGGAGATAGTAGGAAGCAAGGAAGGACCTTAGTTAGAGGGAATGAAACACCGTGAAAATTGCGAGTCGGCCTCAGGCAAAGATTCGCAACTCAGGCAAGGGCGCATGTCAGAATTCCAGAAGGGAGAATAAGACAGAGCAACACAAAGAGGCGCGTAGCATCAAGTCTTCGACTTCCTGTGCAGATTCCTAATCTTTTTATGCTTTTTTCTGTTTACGCTATATCACGCGACGTAGCGTAATGGCGCTTAACGTGATTCTGTTTAAACATAGTCCGGCATCAGAAGGCTAGTTACTTTGGCATAGGGAGTAGCTTGAGCAGCGTAATATGCGACTTTTCGTATATTTTGCTAAGTCTTTTGTTCAAGGCTAGGTTTACGCTCTGTTACGCACGGCATCATAATGAGCTCCAAAACAGTCAAAGGCAAAGTCTAAGAAAGTGTGATTGCTCATCATACGCTCACCACGCAACGTAGTGTGTCACAACGTATTGCATCGCCAAGCTAGACATCGTTTACGCTTCATTACGCACAGATGCGTAAGCGAGCGTAAAACAGCTTGAATCTATTATTTCCATGTTATGTTACGCTCGTTTACGCAATGCAGCTTGAATAAGCGTAATATAACCCAAAGACAGTTGAGACATGTCAGACGCACATCTGTTCTTCACACGCACGATACACAAATAAGCGTATTGTGCGTAATCATGAAAGTTTGACACAAAAATGGTCAGACCAACAGTACCCGAAGCATCCGGGACACACGTCATCAGGGTTGCGCCTTTTCCACAGAGCGTCGCAGCCTATAAATACCCCGATTGACAAAGATACAAGGGTTGGCAAATCAAAGAAGCAAAGGCATTTTTCTAAGCACTAGAGCACTTATAACTTTTGAGCAGAGATACACAGAGCAGCGCTTTTGGCAATTGTTGACAGTATCACCTTCTGGCAGAAATAGAGCACAGTCCGCTTTGAGCACCGGCAATAGGAGTAATCGTTCTGCTGGCGAAGACTCTATTGGTCAGAAACAGTTGATCGGTAGACGTCGGAGCTTGACCTTCCTTGCATCCCGGCTTTAGCCCACGAGGTAGATCGGACTTCTGTTTGGATAGTTTTCTTGTTGTTTTGTGCTTGCTTCACATCAAGTAATTGGGGTCTCCCCACTGTAATGTGGTACACAAAATATACATTTTTCAAGTCAAAGCGTAGATCTTGAAACTACGTGTTTCTCGTGTGCTAGCCTCCTCTTACCGCTTTTAGTGTTATCATCGTTGCAATTCATCTACGTCATTTTCCCCTCGTTTTGTAATTCCTCGAATTAGATCGCTCCATGAAACATTTGTAACCTTCATCGATTTACTGATTAGTAAGTCCCTGTCTGATCGACAAGACCGTTCAGGGTGCCACAGATTCATTTTTCCAGCATAGCCCTCGCACGGATCTGTGGTTAAAACTGTGTACGCGGAATTTTGTTTGGTATTTTCCAGTTGCTGACGTTTTCCGTCATTACAGTTTTCTGGCGCTAGAAGGAGGGTCTTGGCTCCGATCCGAATATTTCGAGTAGCCCTGTTAGCGATCCATACCCTAAACCATAGACGTAATACCTCTAGGGAAGTTTACAGCAAATCGTGTGGTGTAGATCAGTCGCAAGGACGATTTCTTTGGAATCCTACAAGGTAGAAAGCCTATTCGTGCTTTTGTTGCTAGCCATTTCTTAGATCCGATCACCAGGCATCGTTAATCTCATTGCTCAATGGATTCCTTCTACACGACCACAACCGCCATGGTCCCTGCCGATTTGGGTGCCACATCTGTGAACCCTATCGCGGTCACCAGACCAACTCCTAGCGCAACAAGATCTCAGGCGCCATTGCGCCGATCATTAAGACTTCAGGGAAAAGAGCCTGTCTTCACAGTCATAACCCCTAAAGAATACAACTTTATATGTGTTAAGATCTAGGCGAAGCTAGCTCTTAGCCGAGTCGAGGTCGAAGCGAAACGAAACTTTGAGGTGGTCCACCGAGGGGGCCATGATTTCAAGCCAACAGCTTACGACATTATTCCCTTGACCGAACATCAACATGAACTCATCACACAGTTGGTCATGGCCAAGAGCCAGGCTGTACAGGTTATGGCTGAACCCCAGAATGAGGAGGAGGAGGACGAATTGACAGCCCAGTCGGAACATTCGTTCCATACTCTAAGCCCCTATACGTACGTAAATCCCCTATTTCCCTTCAACGGAGAGGCTGCCTCTCTTAACATAGCCATGACGACACAGATGCACATCCCTGCCCTTATGCAAGCCACTGCACAGCTGTCTGGGCTGCAAGTACAAGTACCCCATAATAACATGGGGGCGGTTTCGTCGCCGCGGGTACTTAGCATCCCAGTGGTGGTCCCGGAGACCGCTGCGCCCCATTTCATCCCTCAAATACAACCTCACAACATATCCGCAATGCGCCCAGCGCAGACCTTGTCGCTCCCGCCCCCTCCAACTCAATAGATTACCGCAGCCGTTCAGCCACAAACTTATGCCCAACAGCCTGTTGTAGGTCAATGGGCCAACCCGGCGGCGCAACATACCCAGTCTGTGGTGTCTGGCGTGCAACCTCCGGTGGCACCCGCAACGCATGTTCCACAAGTGGTACCGCAATATCCTCATCCTTATCTCGCGCAGCAGGCGGTGGCTAACCCCTCTTCGCAAACCAGCGGGTGGTGGTCTTCACAGGC
>MNCI01033306.1:273747-287068 GCA_015680685.1 Gnetum montanum
CTTTCTTGGTGCTTGACGCGTACAACAATGGAGCATTCAAATTAGTAGACGTCAATGGTAGTGAATTACCAAACCCTGTAAATCATGTATATCTGAAGCGGTATTACATTTAGCAGCCTCTATAGTGTCAACAGCAGGTATGGCAACCATCGTCCGCTACGACGCTAAACTGGCAAGCATCGTCCACTACGACGCTAAACTGGCAACCATCGTCTGCTACGACGCTAAACTGGCAACCATCGTCCGCTACGACGCTAAACTAGCAACCATCGTACGCTACGACGTAAAACTGGTGTTTCTTGCACGCGTCCGCTACGACGCTAAACTGGCAACCATCGTCTGCTACGACACTAAACTGGCAAGTTGTGACCATCCGCTACAATGTAAAACTAGCAACATTGTACAGGTCCGCCAAGACAAAAAACTGGCATCTTTTGCACGCGTCCATCACGACGCTAAACTGGCACCAGCTGTCCGCTACAACATAAAACTGACACAGGTAAGTAGCCGTCTGCTGAGACGTAAAACTAGCACACCTCTGTCCTTGGGTCATGACACGAAACTGACATCCACAGCACGGTCTGCTGAGACCATAAATCAGACACGCCACCATCCGCTACAACGTAAAACTAGCATCTCTCAGTCTGCCCGGACTTTAAACTGGGACCATGGTCTGTTGAGACTTAAAACCAGCAACGACAGTCTACCAGGACTTCAAACTGGAACTTATAGATCAAGCAAGCGTGATCATTTCTGTACAGCTGCACGACAAACGAGGTGGGATACTGGGGCAATCTCAGCGCCGCCACCCCATCGGCATCTTAGTGATTCCTCGGATAAGCTGAGAGGCATCTTACTGATCCCTCGGAGATGTCGTCGCTACCCCCACTGCAGCAGTGGTACCTCTGAGAGTTTGGTCTCGCCAGCCGAAGCCCCAACGAAATCTTCATCTACAAAGACCTCGGCGACCCTCGCCGATCGTCGCTATCGGACGCCAGCTTCGGAAGTTCATCTAGCTGGTTCCCTGCACAACCAGTTAGCTGCACTGTGTCTGATGCCTTTTGGCGAAGATATGCTGGGCCAATCGTCAGGTTTGGCGGCCCCGGCCTCACGCCCCAGCTCCTTCTTCACGGCCCAATCGCTCTATCTCGCATCACACGGCGCTCATTTCAACAACCTCACCTCTTGTTTGCATGGGCAATGGTGTCCTCTGTTTTCTTCTGTGGTTGCAGGTTATTGCTTCGAGGGTGTGGTTCAAAGGTACATCCATCTGAGCGGTGAAGAACAACAGCGTTTTGAAATGGCTGCTCAGGTTTTCCCCACCACTTAGAACTGCATGCCTACACTTCTCATGATCCTACCCTTAACTCTTATTCCGTCTCATCACTACCACCCGCTTCCCGTACGCAAAAGCCATATACGCAAGCATTCATTTTCCACACTCGCACTAGTAGAGAGATCGTAGAAGTGATGCACCGTGCTCCTTTTGCAAGCATTCCTGCTATAATTGGTGACAGAGAAATCTCAGGCTGATGCGCAACGCTCATCTGAAAGCATTCCTGCAGACCCGAACGTGCGTACTTTTCTGTGCGTTCCATAAGCGTATTCTATACTCCTACCATATTGACCTATTTTACGTCTTCCCCGAGCTTGTTTCCTACTATGTCATTCTATCTCCCATTCCCTCTATCTTCGCTCTTCCATGTTGACAGGGCAACTCCTGAGTAGCCATGGATGGATGTTGTTCTTGCTTCTACCAATCCGGTGTTTCGTATTCTTTGTCGACGTCTTTCGGGCAAGCCCTCCAACCGTCAACAAAGAAGGGCCATTGAAACACCGTGAAAATTGCGAGTCGGCCTCAGGCAAAGATTCGCAACTCAGGCAAGGGTGCATGTCAGAATTCTAGAAGGGAGAATAAGACAGAGCAACACAAAGAGGCGCGTAGCATCAAGTCTTCAACTTCCTATGCAAATTCCTAATCTTTCTATGCTTTTTTCTATTTACGCTATATCACGTGACGTAGCGTAATGGCGCTTAGCATGATTCTGTTTAAACATAGTCTGGCATCAGAAGGCTAGTTACTTTGGCATAGGGAGCAGCTTGAGCAATGTAATATGCGACTTTTCGTATATTTTGCTAAGTCTTTTGTTCAAGGCCAGGTTTACGCTCTGTTACGCACAGCAGCGTAATGAGCTCCAAAACAGTCAAAGGCAAAGTCTAAGAAAGTGTGATTGCTCATCATACGTTCACACGCAACGTAGCGTGTCATAGCGTATTGCGTTGCCAAGCTAGACATCGTTTACGCTTCATTACGCACAGATGCGTAAGCGAGCGTAAAACAGCTTGAATCTATTGTTTCCATGTTATGTTAGTTATGTTACGCTCGTTTACGCAATGCAGCGTGAATAAGCATAATATAACCCAAAGACAGTTGAAACATGTCAGATGCACATCTGTTCTTCACACGCACGATACACAAATAAGCGTATTGTGCGTAATCATGAAAGTTTGACACAAAAATGATCAGACCAACAGTACCCGAATCATCCGGGACACACGTCATCAGGGTTGCGCCTTTTCCACAGAGCATCGTAGCCTATAAATACCCCGGTTGACAAAGATACAAGGGTTGGCAAATCAAAGAAGCAAAGGCATTTTTCTGAGCACTGGAGCACTTATAACTTTTGAGCAGAGATACACAGAGCAGCGCTTTTGGCAATTGTTGACAACATCACCTTCCGGCAAAAACAGAGCATAATCCGCTTTGAGCACCGACAATAGGAGTAATCGTTCTGCTGGGGAAGACTCTATTGGTCAGAAACAGTTGATCAGTAGATGTCGGAGTTTGACCTTCCTTGCATCCCGGCTTTAGCCCACGAGGTAGATCGGACTTCTGTTTGGACAGTTTTCTTGTTGTTTTGTGCTTGCTTCACATCAAGTAATCGGGGTCTCCCCACTGTAATGTGGTACACAAAATATACATTTTTCAAGTCAAAGTGTAGATCTTGAAACTACGTGTTTCTCTTGTGCTAGCCTCCTCTTACCGCGTTTAGTGTTATCATCGTTGCAATTCATCTACGTCATTTTCCCCTCGTTTTGCAATTCCTCGAATCAAATCGCTCCACGAAACATTCATAACCTTCATCGATTTACTGATTAGTAAGTCCCTATCTGATCAACAAGACCGTTCAGGGTGCCGCGGATTCGTTTTTCCAGCATAGCCCTCGCACGGACCCGTGGTTAAAACTATGTACGCGGAATTTTGTTTGGTATTTTCCAGCTACTGACGTTTTCTGTCATTACATGGAACATGTTTTTAGTTCCATAACCAATGCTTGTAGCCCAGATGATTATTTCGTCTAAGGGGTGTACCTTGAATTCTCACTGTTTTTTTTGTTTTTTGTCTTTTATGAGAACCACATCATGCAAAGACTTTTTATTTTTATTCATTCAACTTCCCGATAATTGGGTAATGTCAAAATGGTAAGAAAACTCAAGAAGAAAACATCCCAACACCCAAGAGAATGGCCAGCACAAATGCATCAAGTTCCCTTGAAGCCACATCCTTTTCAATCCTTGAGTCCTTCCTTAGTTTGAGAAATGCCCAGTCACTGATTCGTTGATAGTTCTTATTATTTTGAAGAAAGGGACTATATAGTTCCAAGCCAAGAGAGACCATAGAGATTTATGGATATATGGATGATGTGGACTCATTGCCTACTATATCAAAAGAACCATACCTTAGTATCAACATCATAACTTAAAGGTAAAAATCAAACATTAGCAACCAATAGAAAATAGTTCATACCATCATTAAGAGCACTTATTACGTGCCAAACTTAACAAAATGGGTAAGACACACATACACACACAAATAAAGAAAAAGTATAAACAATTTTGTAAAACAAAAATAATAAAAGTTAAGGAAATTTATAAAACAAAAACATGCAAAACAAAAATGTGTAAAACAAAAACTTAAAAGAACTGAGGGCTTCAAATGATCAGCATAGGTGGCCATCTCCCCCATGACTGAATTGAAAGGGAGAGATCCAAAATAATGAGCACTTATTTGAATTTTTTAGAAGTGTCCAACTTCTCCCAATTGATGTTTTCAACTTAAGGGTTGGAAGTTGGCGACGCTCATACTTCAAATTATCTCTGCTTTTGATGTGGGCGCGAGCTGTTCCCCCAGTTAGTTCCATGCATATTGGTGGGTTGTTCTCTTTATTAGCTATCAACCACTGGGTGTTCTCTTATTGTGTGGTTTCTACATACATGCACCTTTGTATCTAAGTTTTCGGGGCACACTGGTTGCATACAAAAAATGCGGAGCACTCCTGTACGTCATCACCCTCAGTATCACTATATGTGATGCATGGAAATTTCTTCTCCTCAATCTTTCCATACATATTTTTCTTAGATATTTCAAGGGAAATATCACAGATTCCTAGGCATGCATTTATGGGACTGAGCCATGCCCTCCCCATTATAATTGGGAAGTCCCCTTTGTCATTGTTTACTTGGATCACTAGGAAATTGGCTAGGTATGACCAACCACACATAGTGGTAACAATGTCCTCAACCTGTCCCAAGGGGACAATGATGGACTGGTCAGCCAGCTCTAATTGAATATTTCTCTTCTTGAGTGGAGGCAGGTTCTAGGCTTTATACATTCCTTGTAATATTAAGTTGACTCTAGAACCTAAGTCAAGAAGAGCCTTACGTGGTTCATTCCCAGTGACTTGGAGGTAGATTAAGGGACTTCTAGGATCAGAGAGTTTCCTAGGAAGGTGGCCCACCTTTATCCAGTCAGTGACAGTATGTGTTAACATAACCATGTGCGTTGAGCTCTGTTGTTGGTTTGAAAGGAGCTCTGAAGCCTTATTTGATGGAGGAACGTTTAGAGGTTCAACTACTTGTGGTTGTGAGAGCTTGTTTGGACTATTGGTTCTAAAGAAGGGTCTTCTCTTTGTACAGTTGTTGGAACTAATAGCGGGTTGAAGGTTTACAGCTCTTGAAGCATTACGTTGCTATGGTTGAGTGGGGAGTTCCCCTTGCATCGTTGGAGTGGGTGGTAGTGGAACTATCGGCGTAAGAGATGCGGATGGATTCGGAGGATGGTATGCATGTGGACTCCTTTTCCAGGAGAGGGAGTCCTAAAATACTCCCAAACTTGGTAGTGACATTGTGGGGTTATGTGACCCATAGAGTCACTTGGAGAAACCAGCTGCTACACATAATAGCCATACGGGTCTGGTTGTCAGTAAGGGTATTGTTGTCTAAGCTGTGGCATCCCCCATGACTGTGGGTATTTCCACTACTGGTGTTGCTCTACAGGTTGTGGCGGAGTTCCACTTGGATAATACGTTAACGGTTAGTCGAACTACCTTGGGTTACCTTGGGGATAAGGTAACCGATGGGGTGCTTACCTTTTATTAAGTCTTGGGTTGAGTGCATACACCCCAGACTCTTGCAGATGTGAGATTATTGGGGAACATCTCTTAGGATGGTCATATTGGCAGATCTCACATCCACCGTCATTGTCTGTATCAGAATCCACAACCTCATCGACGATAGTCATTTTTCCCTTACCATTGTTACGTGCATGGTTTGAGTCTCTCCTCTTTTTCTTATCATGGTCACTACTTTGCTCCTTAGACTCCTCTACAATTTTTAAAATAGTTTCAAACCTACTGTCTAAGGAGTCCCACATTTGATCTACCTTAGCTGACACTTCAGTTGTTAACCTTTGAAGCGGCAAGGTTTTTCTATTCACTAACTCTTCAAGTAGTGAGCCATCCTCTTCCTCACAGAATCTTACTCCCTTCTTTCAGAGGGAAGGATCGCGGTTATACTCTTCTGTGTTTTCTCTTTTCTGTAGCTCTCTTTCTTCCTTAACTACTTACTCCAACAATCTATGAACTTCATGGGATCTAAGTTCAGATAATCTCCATTGGGAATATGTCCCAAGGGTTCTCCTAGTTTCATGTCTTAGCCCATCTACGAGATGGCATAGTTGATCCCGTTGTGCATAACCATGGCCCAGGCAACGATGTAGTAATGCATAATATCAGCCCATGGCAACATCCAAGGGTTTGTGATTAGCCTGCTTCCATCCTCGGATCTGTTTTTGCAAGTTGGACACTCAGGAGTACGTTTGATATTTATTGTTGAACAATTCTGGCATCGTACTCCACCTCCTAATGGTTTCCAATTCTAAGGATTGGTACTAGCTTTTTGCTTCTTTTATGAGTGTCCTAGGAAACAACTTTAACTTTTGCCACTCATTTTTGATATTCTGCAAGGCACAGGCATCGTTAAATGCCTGTAAGTGGTTTTGCAGATCAGCGTTGTATCCCCCCTCAAACTGTGAGATATTATTCATGTCTAGTCTCTTGATCTGGCTATCTTTTTGGTGCCTTATAGGTATTCTAACGGCCTCCATAATGTCTAACATACTTCGGATGGCAAGTAGGGGTTCATCGTTGTCATTTCTTTCATGGCGTCTATGATGCCTATGCGGTTCCCTACTTTCCCTTCTTCCATACCGAGATTCTCTCGAATGCCCTCATCCTCTCTCTCGACTCTCTCGTCGAGGGTTCTCACTATGCTTACCCTTATCCTCACAGTTGTGCTCTTTGTGACTGCGTCCTAATGTGGAAGGAGAGGGTGAATGATGCGATGACGGTGAAGAAGAAGGGGAACCATCACCATGATGATGTTTCTTACCTTCTCTTCGGTGGCTACGACCCCAATCATGATGATGATCAGACTACCCATCCTTATCATTTTTTTGTGTTCCCTCATTAAACACTTGGTGTTCGTGGGCATCAGAACCAAGGTTGTGTATCGTGGAGCGAAGGTTCTGATACACCACCTCCTCACTATCGTTAGGAGGGGGAAAATCATTCTATGGAAAACCTATTGAAATAGGTTCACCATCCTTAATTTCTCTTATGACTGGCGAAGCATTATGGGGTCCTTTGCCCTTCAACGATGTGTGATAACTCTCCTACCGCGGATCCCGTTGACGTTCCGCTACTGTGGGATGGTAATCCATTGTGTCGTAATCACATGCAACATATTCAGCATATAGCTGTGCCATGTCTATCTATGCAAGAGCACGAAGGAGCATGTTAGGGACTACATGATCTGGGGGTAACACTATGTTACCTTGCAGGTCTCTCCAACGCAGTTGTTCTTCTTGGTGGAGGATAAAGGTAAAATCAGGTTTATACTCATTGTGATGAGTATACACTACTCAATACTCTTGAGGAATTGGCAGTTCTTGGTTATGTATGTTGTGCCGCTGACTGTCTCTTGTGTGATCCCTAGGTGGTGAAGTGCTTTTATGAGAAGAAGAAGACATTGTCTCTTATTCGATGTGCTGATTGAACGTTGTTTAATTTTTCTTCTGATTAACCCTAAGGGTTTGTTTAAGCTTCCCAACGATGTGGATGATTTCCTATGTTCTACTTAGTGCACAAACAACTTAGTCCCCAACAACGGTGCCAATGATGAGTGGCGAGGTAACCCTACACTCAACCATACGAATATGAGCGTTACATGCGCGATCTGGTCGAACTCTGCAAACTAAGTGCTTACACGCCTTATGGAACATCTAAAGTTAATCAGTCGTTGTCCTTCCAAACTCACTTGTATTTGTCACAATTGTATGGTTAAGTGAGTTTGAGGTATGTGATTTTTATATCTTTTCTCTTTTATCGCCTATGCTAATGAGGAAAAGGGTGAAGAGACTAAGTAACTAACTTTAACTAACTAAGCCTTAATTACCCTAGCATCAGTATCCATTCCCACTTGCCATTTCACACCCTAAACCAATGCAACGCTGTTGTGATTACCAAACACTATTCGTTACTGGGATTACCAAGTGTAACACACGTGCTCGAAGCAGTCATACTAAATGCACTTAACTAGGAGTTAAGGGTTGAGAGAGATTTAATTAACTAATAAAGCATTAAACATTTCACAATAATTAAAGTCCTATTTAGCTTAATCCATGCACTGCAAGGTTCATCCAAAAGTCTGTCTTTATTTTCGTACACAAACGTGTGCTCAAGTATAATATTTGCTAGAATAAAGATCCGTTCACTTTGGGACTCCTACTGCAGGAACATGGAAATTATTCTAACTCTGGAATGGAAAAATGGCAAGAGTTTGGCTATGGTCTAGATCTAGATGGAGAAACAAGGGAGAGCCACCTCTTATTTATAGAACTGGCAGCAGACTACGATATCGCGTACGCGATATCGCATACTCGATATCGCGGCCTATGCGATATCGCGTCCCATCAAGGGCCAAACATGTTGCATAAGTTTTCAAATATTAAAAAATATAGTTTGTGAGTATATTGGTTAGAAATCGCAAATTTTATGCATGTATTTTATGTTAATTGTTGAAGTGAGTACTTGATGCCTTTGAACTAAGTTACCTTAGCATAGGTAGCTTTGACAATTAAAATTCAAATCAGGAAGACTATAAATGGGGCATGACCTCAACATGCTAGGGAACTTGTTTTGTGGGTTTGCCCTCATTGTGAAATATGATAGGATCATCCAAATAAACAATAACAAACTCTAGAAGAGCATGTGTTTAAGTGCTACCTAGATGTAATCAATGATGGCTTAGAAATTCAAAAGACGTTAGGTCAATAGTGGAGTGCCAATAATAATTTCTCATGCTACACTAGCAATGCTTAATAACTTTTTGATGTTTGGAGAAGTTTGATGTCAATCTAAGGCTTATTTGAATGCTCTAAAGATCTACATAGTTGAAAAGTTTGATTGAAATTGAATGAATTTTGGTTGAAAAAAATTGTGCTTAAAAGAATGCCCCTAATCTAGTTGTTCTTCTTCTTGAATTAATAATGAATTGTTCAAAATGTCTTCAATCTTAACTATAAGGTATTAACCTAGTGGAAAGATTCTTAATCTAGAATCTCCAAGTGATGGATTTTTATTTCAATGAGTAATGTTGAGTTATAAAGTTATATTTCACTCTATGTCTTGGGTGTACCTGTATTCAACTTATTTTCAGATGAAACTAGAGTGGTTTCACAAAAGAATTAGGAGTGATAAAATTTGGATTGCTTTTAAATTTTGTGAGTGTTTACATAGAAATGACAAAGAGCCATTGTTACCATGATGGGTGAACATAGTTCTTATAGGCTATTATTCTTTTTTTGAGGTTTGATATCCTTTTCATAGGCTAAATGAATAAATTGGACTTTCCTAATTAAATTAAGGTCAATTATATATATCAGTCAATTATATATATCACTACTTGTAATCGTATTTAATTTTTAAAAGTTTTAAAAATATCTCATAATCATCATCCTATCCTTGTCTCAAAAAAAATTTTGGTTGACTACATGTGTTCTTTTTTGGAATTAACCCCTATGAAGAGCTAGATCTATGTTTATTTTCAATTTCTTCCTAATATCATGTTCAATCATTTTTTTTCTTATCTTTTATGATCTTCCTTTTCTAGAATAATGATATAGTAACCTTTTTTTCTAGAATAATGATATAGTAATGCTTTTTTATAAGCTCATTATCATATCTTCTTTGCACATGCCCAAATTATGTAAGATATCATTCATGCTAACTTATTCAAAATAGAAGCTTCTCCAAGTCTTCCTATTGTAGAGTTTATCTTTTCTAGTAACATTTAACATCCATCTAAGCATTCTCATTTCTGCTGCACTAACTTGTTATTCATACATTTTTTGTAGTTCTACATTCAACACCATATAAGATTGATTGTTCTCATGTTAAAAAAAATTTTCAAAAAAAAAAACCTATTTTAATGTATTTGACCTTGTAACTTTAGAAAATAAATTTAATAAGCGGCTTTCAACCAAAACAGAAAGTGGACTAATTAAAATATAACTTGAACGGGATTTCTGATATGAAATTTCACACTTTTGCTATTAGGACTCCGTAGGGTTAGGAAGAGCTCTTAAAATCCAAACTATGGATGACCCAAAACTGATTGTCTTTAGACCCTTACGAGAAAGGAGAGAATAACCCATTGTTGGGTTCGGTCGAACTTCGCTCTTGGTTTTGTCTATTTTCTTGTATATTAATTTTTGATTTTTATTAAATCCCTAATATAGAGTGTTGTTGAGCTATCTTAAATCTCTAATATATAGTGTAGCTGATTCATTGGCTAAAGTTTAATGTTACTAAAAAAGTTTGAAAAAGCGTTTGACAATTATTGTTGAACGATGTCGGAAAAGAATTTCCACTTCAAAAACCCTGTAGTTATTGAAGTGTTAAATAGAAAACCAATAAATTCATATTTTGTGGAACACTCTGAAGTTTAAAATTTCTCATATATTTGAAGACAAATCATATCTTTATTTAGAAGCATAGTCATGGATGTCATCATGCATTATAAATTTCAGAACAAAACCCTAAATGGAACTATGGAAGGACATTATCTTTCTATGGACAAAATAAAAGACAAGATATTTGAGATGACACATTAATGATCAAAGTAAAGATTTTGTTCTAATAATTACAAAAACCCTGGTAGACAATGAGTACATTGATTAAAGATGAAAATCTGGTTGAAGGAAAATCTACATTAATTTTCCTCTTATTATTTCTTTGATTTTCATCATCTATATTTTCTACTATTGTTTTATCTATTTTTATTTATATGGCCATGCATCCCAACCATGTTTCTTTTATTTATTAAGGTAACTCCTAATTCCAAAAATAAATATTCTTATCCCTAGATTATGGGTTATTTTTTAACCCAATGCAATATATAAGGGACCTTTAAAAAAACATCCAAGGTATGAGCTTCAAAAAAAAATCTTCTCAGTAAGTTGCACATTCACACTAAGCTTTAATCTTTTAGAGCTATGTTGTTACTAATGGTTAAGTAATCAATTTTTTGTTGGGGTTTTTTATCTATGGTATTCCTAGGGTAATTGTGTCATTCCAATTTTTATAATATTATTTCTTTTATCAAAAATTTTATTGTGTATGATTGGGAATAATAAATTAGTATAAGAAATGTTCCACACAAAACAATTATTTTATCTAAGCGAATGCAAGGGAATCATGACCAACTCTTCAACTAAAATTGAGATGAAAAATTTAACCAATTATGAGCTATGGAAGATCAAGATAGAGGATCTCTTGGTTGAAAACGATTAATACAATGCAATTTCAGGAATGAAGCCTGAAAATGTTTGATGAAGAATGGAAAATGTTAAACCTAAAAATGATAAGTATAATTCATTTAGATATTTTAGATTCAATATTTATTAATGTTTCTAATGTTTCATTTTCTAGAGACTCATGGGATAGTGTGTAAGCTTTATATCAAACAAAATCCCTAACAAATAAGTTATTTTTAAATAAATGATTATATGAATGTAAAATAGTTAAAGGGTTGAAGGTATAGCCATTATAGAGTACCTAAATCCCTTCAATATGTTGGTTCATCAGTTGCAATCTATAAGGTGAAAATGGATGAAAAATATTCATGTCACATTTCTTGACATCCATGGAAGACCTTTGTGATGACTGCAAGTAATACTTCTACCAACTTTAATTTTGATTATATTGTTGATCAATTGTTATCTAAGGAAGCAGGAAGAAAAATTTCTACTTCTTCTAAAAATCATGTATTATTTATTAAAAATGATTTAAAGACAAAATTTATTTAAAGGCTTTAAGAATAAATATCAAAAAATTGTAAAGAAGGCACCTAAATGTTGGAATTAAGGCAAATATGATTATACAAATAAAGATGTTCAAGACCCTCCTAAAAAGGATAAGTCCCCGGGGCATATTGTATTAAAAACTAATAAACTCCCTCTCACTCAAAAGAGAGATTTGTATGTTGTGTCCTATTTTGATGATATTGATATGTATTCATGGTATATCAACTTGGATACCTCTCATTATTACACTCTACATACTAATTAGTTTAGTGAGTGTGCATCTTCTAATCTTGAAATGATAAGATTGAAAAATGATGGTTTATGTAAAGTTATAGATTATGGAAAAGTTAAGATTTAGTTTAATGATGGAATAATTAAATGTATTCCCAATGTACATCATGTTCCAACACTCACTAAAAACCTTTTTACTCTAGGTGAATTGGATAAATACACAATTAACTATTATCTTTGGATGTGGAAAATGTTAAATACTACATGATACATTTCCTTTTGCCTCTAGAATAAAAAGAGGAAAATTGTATAAATTAGAGGCTAATACATTAAAACAAAGATTAAGTACATTTTTCATTATTAATTTAAATTCAAGTATTGATTTTTGGAACAAAAGAATGGAACATTTTGGTAAAAAAGGCTTAATGAGTTTTATAACCAAGGTAAAATTAAGCTTTCAAAAGTTTTCTTAACTTTCTACCATCATTATCTACATGGTAAATAGAGATACCACAATTTTCAAAATAGTAATGCTAAATCTCTTTAGATACTAGAACTAATACATAATGATGTATGGAAACCAGTTAAGGATATTGAAACAAGTTCTTTTAGAGGTACTATGTATTACGTTTCTATGACTAATGATTTTCCTATAAAGAATTAGATTTATTCATTAAAACATTAATCTAAGGTATATGGGAAATTTAAAGAATTCAAAGCTCTTATTGAGAATTATTCTAGGAAGAAAATTAAAATTCTTAGAACTAACAATGGTGATGAATTTTGCTCTGATGAATTAAATATTTTTTGTAAAGAACAAGGTATTCAAAGTTAAAAGATCATATGAGGGACTCCTAAACAAAATGGAGTATCATTGCAATTCAATTGAATATTTATAGAATGTACCATATGTATGCTCAATGAAACTAATCTTGATAAGTGTTTCTAGGTTAAAGCAATAATGACTACTTGTTATCTTACCAATAAATACCTTAATCAATAGTTTATAGAAAAATTCCTAAGGAAGTTTGGAGTTGTAAATCCATTCATATAAATTATTTGAATATTTCTTTATTATAAAACCTATATACATGCTTCAAAATCTAATAGGTTCAAATTAGAGTCTATCAAATATATTTTTTTATCTTTGAACATGGAGTCAAAGTTTACAAGTTGTATAACCTAGAAACTAAAAGGGTTATTTATAGTAAAAATATCATATTTAGAGAAAAATGTGGATCTATAAAAGAACAATCTTCAAATGCTAAAACTCCTTCAAATGATAAAACTCTTTTGTATGTACTTATTTCCCCGTACGCGCCGTACTACAACAGCGCGGCATCACACACGACACCACGTGTCCGCGCTGCGGAACTAGCTCTGAAA
>MNCI01033306.1:288686-308722 GCA_015680685.1 Gnetum montanum
CCCCTCAAAGTGGGCCATCCCTGATGTCCCCCCCTTTGTAATTGTTTACTCGTGTAACATAACTTTTAGTAATACAATCCCGAACATTCTCTCAAAAAAAATTAATAATGAAATTCCTTAGGGTCATCCTCACTTAGGTGGGGATATTATCCCTAGTGAACAAGATGGTGATAGTCTGGTAGATAAGGAGGAACCACATGAAGAGGGAGAAAATAGTTTAAGTAAAGATGAGCCATTAAGGCATTCAACAAATATAAAAATATTACTATCACATTTAGAGAAATATGTATTATTTACTGAAAATGATGGGTTGTCAACATATGATGAGGCATGTTCATCTATGCAAAATATAGATGAAAACAAGAAATGGATGCTAAAATGCATCAATTCATAAGAATAAAAGTTGGGAATTAGTTGAGTTTTCACCAACTAGAAAACCCATTAGAAATAAATGGGTTTATAGAATAAAATTTAGAAATCAATACAAGGCTCAACTTGTAGCTAAATGATATTCTTTAGAAAAAAAGAATTTATTATGATGAAATTTTCTATTGAATAGTTAAATTAACATCCATAAGATCATTGTTATCCATCATAGTTGTTTATGATCTTGAACTTGAACAAATGGATGTAAAAACAACATTCCTCAATGATGATCTCAGGGAAGAAATATATATGTTTCAACCTAAAGAGTATGAAATAAAAGGAAAAGAACATATGCTATGTCAATTATTAAAATCATTATATGGACTCAAACAAGCACCAAGGATGTAAAATAAAAAGTTTAATGACCACATGAAAAATCTTGGCTTCATTAGAAGCATAGAATACACATATATGTATGTTAAAAATATAATTGAAAAATATCTACTATATGTTGATGACATGCAAATAGCAGGAAATGACATACATAATATTTAAGAGCTAAAGCTTCATCTCTCTTCTCAATTTGAGATGAAGGACCTTGGTACTGCATAAAAGATTTTGGACATAGAAATTAAAATAGACAGGGTTGATAAAAAGCTTTGGCTTAATAGTCTCTATATTTTGAAAGAATCTTAAAAATTTTTAATATGCAAGATTGCATGCCTATGGCTATACCTTATGAAACTAATATCAATCATTTATTTCAACAATGTCCAAAGACAAAGGAAGAGAAGAAGCTCAAGGCTAAAATTCCATATGCTAGTGTCATCAGTAATCTAATGTATGCAATGGTCTTTACTAAACTTGATGTTTCTTACATTGTTGGAAAAATCATCAACTATATTTATAATCTAGGGAAACAACACTAAATTTTGGTGAAATGAGTCTTCATATATCTTCATGGTACTCAAAATTATGACATAAGAATGATTCCATTAGACTTCATGGCTTCATTAATGAAAATTGGAATGGTGAACTTGATAGTATGAAATTTATTAGTAAAAATGTATTTAATCACTTTGATTGTGCTATTTCTTAGAAAAGTCAAAAGTAATCTTGTGTTACTTAATCTACAATTGAAACAAAACATGTTGCTACTAAATTAACATGCAAAGAGGCTATATGGCTTCAAAGACTAATAGTTAAACTTTGCATCCAGCATACTCTTATAAATATTAGCTTTGATGGTTAAAGTGATATTAGAATATCCAAGTACCCAAATTTTACATTCGAACGAAGTTGTTCCTCCAAAATTAATCTTCCACAAGTCTACAAGGATACCTCGACAAACCACACATTTGAACATATTATATGTGATCATAAATGATCTTCAAAATAATATAACCCTTGATAAATCAATGATTATAAAATAAATGGGTACAAACCTCCAATCGAATATGAACTTAGCCTATACACAAGGACTATAATCAACAAGGGTATAGATTAATAATTGTTCATTTAGTAAAGAAGTTGATTAAATATGAGTAATATGTAAGCAATATTAATGCATTTAAAATTAGTATGAAGCATAAGAAAAATTCAAAATGATATTTCAATATGTGGTAAAGGTTTTCGATTTTTTTCTTTCCTAAAATAAAAAGTGCTTCATTAAATGAACTATCTAAGTTCACCTCCTACATAAGGCCAAGATTTACAATCACATGAGATATAAACTATAAATTTAAATGGATAATTGAGACTCAATTCAAGAGTAAAAATAGCATTTAAATAATGGAATTTAACTTCTTATGGGTTCACAAATGAGTGAAGGATTCTTTATTATTATTCAAAGTTAATTTAGGGATCAAACAACGTCATTTCCAGGTGTTGTCTTGCAAGTGGTGTTGGCAAGTGAGGCAATGGTGCTAACACTAAGCTAGGTTATACTAATGATTCTTATGTATTGCTAATGATGTTGGCTAGATCTGAGCTTATGGACTATTATTAATGCTAGAATGGTTGTTGGAGCTTGAGATCTTTTGAAAGTCAAAAAAGTATTTTAGAATCTCAAGAAATCATCCTTAAACTGATGTTGGAATCCATTGTTTATAGGCCTATGGTTTTCTAAAAATACCCAAAGTTTGGTTAAGTTAACTTGAACTTCATTTTTAGCAACTCAAAGTATCCACCATGTACAGGCAATGTTGATGACATCAACAAGTGGCATAGTAACACCACTAACGTATGAAGGTAACACAATGATGTTGGCCCTACATTAGTGTTACCTACGTTAGCATAAGTTGATGCTCTACACTTCAAATTATCAATCTAGGATCACAAAAGTCACTGCCAGTGCCTCAACCAATGTCAAATACTATTGATGAGTGGCGAGGTACCCCTACATCCAACCATACAAATCACAAGGCATTCACACACAATCTGATCAAATTCCATGGACTTTACGATTTCTAGTACACTAGTCTTCTAGGAAGTGAACCTTGCTCTAAGGTCATTTGTTGTCTTTCTAAGTACACTTGTGAAGCATAATGGTATGAATAAGAGTAATCAAGGCATATCATTTTTATCATTTTATGTTTTATGTTTTTGGGTGCTTGAAGAGAGAGAAAGATATATAGTAATTTCATGACTAATCTAAATTAACTAACTAATTGGTCTCTAACTAAACCTAACATAAGCATCCATTCCCACTTTCCGTATACATCCTAAACCCATGTATCCACTACTGGGTTACCAAGCGCTATGCTACTGGGTGAACCAAGCAATAATGCTACTCGGATTACCAAGCAAATACATGTTATGCTCGAAGTGGTCATACTTATGTATTTAATCTATCTAGCTTATCTCGCTTAATTATCTTAATTAGCTTAATTACTGGAAAATATTGAATAACTAATTAAAAATATTAAATGCATAAATGAAATATTTAATCTATCCAAAACAAAAATAGGTTTATCAAATAGCTCATCTTTATTGCCACACACACTGTCGTGCTCAGGTATAACAATGCTCGAATAAATATCCGCAAGCTTAATGACTCCTATTGCAAGCACTTGGGAGAAATATTCTAATTGTCAAATGTAAAAACTGCAAGAGTTTGGCTACTACTAAAATTTCCTTGACATAAATGCAGTTGGTGAACACGTATTTATAGCTGAAAAGCAAACCCTACATCGACAAAGCCTCATTGATGCATCATTGCATGCATTGATGGTGCCTTGTCGACGAGGCCTCATCAACATAACCAAATCACAACTCATCATACCCACATGATTGATTGAAAATTCACCCTTGAGTTCCTTTACAAAATTAGGAAGGTATGGGATTATTGTCTGACTCTTAACAAAACAAGACAAAATAGATTGACTTGACAAAACTGAGTGCCTAAGTGTACAAATCAACAAATTACAAAAATTATGGTGTTTATGAATCAAAATTAAACACCATGATGTGACTCTTCAAACTTGGATAGCATGCCCTCTGATGGAATGAAGTTGGTGGAGAAGGTTAGATAGTCCCAGGAGGTGGTGGCTCCTGAGGTTCTGAGAGACCTTCACCAACTTTAGAAACATGCAACGATCAAGGCAACTATGGCTGTCCAAATGCTATTGCAACTTCTGATGGGAGGCAAAAAACATCCAACAATGCTTTCATTTTCTCTTCCTTACTTGTAGGATTGTGAACTATCCATGCAGCTTTGTCAATGTGGGTTGGAACAAGCACATCCTAGGAACATGGGATTGCTGAAAAGAGCTCCTTTGCATTGATAAACTAGGCAGTGAATTGTTTGCATTCAATGTCGAATGCTCTAACTGCATCCTTCAGCTCCTAGTAATCATTGATTCTTTTGGCCAAGTTCTCAATAGTTTATCGTTGATTCATGAATTGTGCTTTGAGAACTTTGAGTTCATCATTTGTAGTCTCAAGCTTCTACTTTCTATTTTTATGGTGCTTGAACCCTACCTTGTATAGCAAATACAAGTTGGCCACTTATTTCTCCAACTCTAACCATGGTTGTCTAGTAGTCAGCATTGCCAAGTTCACATAGCAGAGATTGGCCAACTCCATGTATTCTGTCATCTCTTTAATCTGCAACTCCCTTAGGCAGATCACCACTTTATTATAGGCATCAATCCCATCAATGATGGGCTACCATACTTCTCTTTTTTATTGAAGCTGTTGGAGGGATTTGTTTACTTTTGCGTTTGCCATTTGGATGTGCTTCTCATTTACTTCCTTCTGCAATCCAACCTAGTCTCTATAGTGATTTTTGACTCTTTCCAACTTCAAAGCTTCATTTTTCTAGGAGGTGATCTCAATGGCAAACTTCTAGCATAAGGCACAAACTTCCTCCATAGAAAAATTCTAATTTTCTATGGCCAATTTCCTCAATTCAATATTCACCCTGGCTAGCTACTCCTCATGTTGATGAATAAATTTTTGCATTTGTTCTTTTTCGGCATCAACATTGTGTAGGCAATGATTATTTACGATCAATGCCTTGTTCTCCTAGTGCATCTGAATCAAGTCCTTCTAAACTGAGTAGTTCTTTGCTTCTACCATAGACTGGTTGAACATGGCCATCACAGATTCTTCCTCGGCTTATTTTAATCTTTGCTAAACTTGTTGAAAAGCTTCATCTTTGGTTATTGCTGGGCTGAGGAGTGCGGGATCACAAAGATGGGCATGTAATTCAGCAACCTTCGTGGAAAAGTGTTGATTCTATGCTTGAGCCATTTCAAGTTGCCCCTCTAAGATGATGCATTTGTCCCTTGCTTCTGGCAGCTCTAACTGATTTGCAATGATGTTATCCAGAAAATCAAAGATATCTAGAATTGGTTACCTAGTCCCTACTAGTCAATCCAATAATTCTTCATGTTGGGCTACACTCTATCTTCCATTGACTATGCCTACGAATGTCTACACATCTCGAAGTGTAGATATGTCTGGTACAAATGTTGCAGATACATGAAGTAGATGTGCTCCACCAATGTGAGTGCACCAAAATCCTTATGGTTGATCCTATAACACCACTATGTCCACTCCTTTTTAGCCTTAAGGTGACCTTGTATTGATAGCTCTACTAGCTATGCTCCATTATCAAGCAACCCCAGTGCCTATGCAATAGCCTCAACCAAGTAGGACACCTGAATATCTTTGACTTTTACTGTGGATCCTAACTTTCCATTGTTCTAGAAGAGATATGTCTCTCCCATGTACCACTTCCCACTAGAGGTGATGATTGGCCACATGGAAGAGGTTTGCAATTTGTGTTTTGACTTCTGCTGGAGCTTTCTCTAAAAATGGCTCAAAGTTTAGTTCTTAGAGAACTAAGCATTGGATCTCTTGGGGTTTGATGATGTCAAGGCAAGCTTGAGTTAAAGTGACTTCAAGCCTTAGCACGAGTCATGGTGCTTCCCCTTGTTGTGCTTGCTTTATTGGCACTTCTTCTTCTAGAATAGATTGAACAAATTCCACTTCAAGCTCCTCTTGAAGATGTCTCATTGAATGAGTTTCCTTTGGTGATTCTTGTGCTTGTTCTTGTTGGCCCCTTTCAGCTTTGGGCCATTTCTTCCTTAGTTGAGAGGGTTCTCCTTCCTACGAGTGTTTCAATCTTGGTGCCATATGTAATCACAATAAGACCATGGGTTAGCAATTTGTTGTGTAACATGAAACAATTAGGATACCTTTATCTCCTTAATATAGTTATACTTGGCTAAGTTGTGATTATGATTGATTTAATTAATTTAATCATTATTTTATTCATGTTTCATTGTTAATAAATCATCCTAGAGGGTGTCGAAAGGGTTAACTCTTAAGGAAAAGTGATGTGTGTGTATTGTTAAGTGTATTAACCCTTTAAGGGAGTTAGAAAAATTTTCATGAAAAAATTTCATCAGAAACCTTAAGGTTTGTGGCCCCCATGATAAAGAGTTTACCTCTGGTAGTGGTAGGATCAAAGAACAGACTAATTTGGGAAAATGATTGAGAAGTTATGGGCTCTTGAAGGTTTTGGGCTCTAAAAATGGCAAAAAATCCCCTAGTGTTATGAAGCAAATGATAAAAACTTCAAAGTTTGTAGCGGTATATATAGATTTTTTGTGATGCGTCAATGAGGCCTCATCAATGCAATCAGCTGCATCGACAAGACGTCGATGCAACTATTGACAACAATTGACTTTTGTTGACTTGGTTAAAACTTGAAAATTACAAAGATATTTTGAATGAAATTAGGGTCAAATGAAAGCCCAAATAGCCACAAAAATGAAGAAAATATGAGAAGAGGATATTGAAATCCTAAAAAATCAGAAAATGAAGAAAGAGGATGAAAAATGAGAGATCAAGGAGCACACAGTGATTTTCATAATGAAATATTCAAAAGATAGGATCGTAACAATGTCTAAGGTAAGGAACTTAACTAACCAAACTAAGAGATATGCAAGTGGGTCCTCCCCATAGCAGGCTCATGCCCTTGTTGCCCTTGTATAACCTCAACTAAGGAGTCCATGAGCTCCACAGTTGATTAATGATCACGAAAAGCTAAGGACCAACCAAAAAGAATCTATCCAGGAATTCAAACACATCAAACTAATACATAGAGCATAACATAGAACCCAGCAGTGAGGTGAGGTGTGGTAGCATGGATGGATGATGGAGAAGGTGGAATGGAATCTCAAATTAAGGTAATAAGAAGTCCCTTGTGGAGTTTGTTTTTAAAATGACTTGAGAAGATCCATCCTTAGTCTAGACCAAAACCAGTTGCTTTTAGTGACTTTGCATCACCACTAGAAGACCAATCCATCCCCTCAAGACATGAGAGTTCTTCCAAAAAACAACCACCATTCCATAAAGAGAAGAAAAGAGAAGTAGGAAGTGAGAGAGGACCTTAGTTAGAGGGGACCTTCAAGCATGGGTGCATGCTTTTCTAGTCCCATAACCAATCCTTGTAGCCCATTTATTTGTCTAAGGGATGTGCTTTGAATTCTCATCATGTTTTTTTTTTTTTTGAATTTTTGGATGGGAACCACACCATGTAAAGGCTTTATTTGACTTCCTAAAGTGGTTAAAATGGAATAGTAAAAAGTTCATGAAAAACACTTAGGCACTCAAGCAAGTAGAAGAGTATAAAGAGTATTAAGTCCCCTTGAGGTCACACCCTCTACAAACCTTTCAATCCTTCCAAATTTTGAAACTACCAAGGTCACCAATTGATTAAAGGTTTCTTTAATGGAAGGGACCTCAAATTCCTAGAACCATGAAAATCATAGAGTTTTTTGGATGGGTAGATGACATGGACTCACTACCTATTCCATGAAAAATAAACCATGTCATAGTCATTAGACATCATAATTAAAGAATAGAAACCAAACATTGACAATCACAACATTAAGCATAAGCCATCATCAGTAAACATCAATAGTGGCACTATGTCCTACGGTAATAAAACACATTTATTAGCAAAAAATTATGAAAATTCACACTCATAAAAAACAAAAAAAGGTAAAATATATAAAAAAGTCTAAAATAATCAAGAAAGGTTCAAATATACTAATGATGGTGTAAAAGAAAAAAAAAGGCAAAAAATGGAAGAAATTGAAAATCAAAAATTTGTAAAATAAATAACTTGTAAAATCAAAAATGAGGAAAAAAAATAGAAAAACTAAGGAGTCATATGGATTGTTAGAATAGATGGCCATCTCCCTCATGATTAAGTTGGAAGGAGAAGATCTGAAAAATTGAACGTGGTTGTCCATCCATTAAGGTGGTAGTTGCAGTGGCTTGTCTTGGTTCTAGGAAAGGTTTCACTTGTTGGATGTTGATCACCTGCTTTTTATTTGGGCTCTTAGGATTGTAAATTAACATGACCCAGAGGAAAGGGTTTGATCAATTATATAAGGTCCCTTCCACAATGTTTGGAACTTTTTTTTCTAGGGTATATGTGTGGGATTCTAATAGAAAACCTTATCTCCTAGTTGAAGTTTTACCTTTCGTATTCTCAGGTCATGACGTTGCTTATTGAATGCCTTGTGAACCTCATTCAAAGACAGGGCCATCAATTGATTTTCATCTAGCACATTCAAGTTGGTCAATCTTTCTTTCTATGCTACATTTAGGTCAAGATTCAAATCACATGTTGTTGAGAGTGTACAGAGCTCAGATTGAAACAAGAGTGTTGGAATTTTTCCATATACAAACTTGTAGGAAGAATAGCCAATAGGAAGTTTCCATGTTAAATGGTAGGCCTAGAGGGCATTGTTGAGTTTTGTACTCCAATCTTTCCTATATTTGCTTATGGTCCTTATTAGGATTTTTGTGATCTCCCTGTTGGTTACCCCTGCTTGACCATTGGCTTGGGGTTGATAGGGTGTTGTTAATTTATGTTCAACCCCCAAGCATTACATCAACTTTCTAAAAGTGGCACCTGTGAAATGGGTTCCATTGTCAAAAATTAGTGCATGTGGCATCCCAAACCTCGTTACAACATTTTTTTGTATAAATCTAGTAGCAATGGATGATGTACAATTAGCAATGGCTGCTGCTTCTACCCATTTCATGCAATAGTTGACTGCTAGGATGATATACACCTTTCCGTTGGACATGGGTGTGATGGGATCCATGAAGTCAATGCCCCATATGTTAAATGGCTCTAGTGGTTGAATCCATTGTTGAGGAACTTCCATTCAAGCGGTCATCCCATCATCTTGTTGACAACATTCACAAGATTAAACAAACTAATAGACATCCTTGAATATTATAGGCTAATAGTATTTTGCCATCAAGATTTTTATGGCCATGCATCTCCCTACAAAGTGGCCTGCACAAGGTCCTTCATGAGCATCCTAGAGAACATGTAGTTGATCTTCATCAGGGACACACTAATGAATCAGGCCATTGATGCACACCTTTTAGAGGTTTCCATTGATTTCCATGAAGTATTTGGCCCAATGAAGAAATTGTTGCTTCTTTTAAAATTCAAGATCTTGTGGCATCTTCTGAGTGAGAAGGTAAGTGAGGATGTCATCATACCATTTTTTTCGTTGGTACTTGGTCATTTATTGCTCATGTAAAGAGGATTTCATCTAAAAATTGATCAAAGAGTGGGCTCTCCTCCTATTTATTATCCCATCTTAATCAAGAGAAGTGATTAGCCATCACATTCTTGGTCCCTTTTTGATCTACCATCATGAGATCAAATTCTTACAAGATCACGAGCCATCATATGATACAAGGGCTCACAGTTGGCTTGTTCATCAAGAAGTAGATGGCACTATGATTTGTGTGCACAAATACTTTATAGCCAAGAACATAGTGCCTGAACTTGTCGAGAGCATACACTGCTGCCATTAGTTCTTTTTTAGTTCTGGTATAATGCAACTATGCATCCACAATGCTTTAGCTCACACAATAGATGTAATATGGACATTTTTTATCATCCAACTATGTAAGCATAGCTCCCAAAGCATAATTAGATGCATTTGTCATTATGTAAAATGGTCTAAACTAGTTTGGTGCTTGTAGACTTGGAGTTTCTATGAGTTTTTCCTTTAACTATTGGAATGCATGTTCACATTCCTTGGTCCAGATGAATGGAGCATCTTTCTTCGTCAGCTCAACCAACGACTTTACAATCTTAGAGAAATTTTCTATGAATCCTCGGTAGTAGCCAATATGTCCAAAGAATGCTCTAACATCTTTGATTGTCTCTGCTTAACGTGTAATTCCTTGGATGACCCTTATCTTTTCTGGGTCTACCTCAATCCCTTCTTATGAGATTTAGTGCCCCAACACAATGCCTTCTTAGATCCTAAGGTGAATTTTTTGTCAATTGAGCTACAAATTTGTTTCCACACATCTTTTTAGTACTTGCTCAAGATGGTATAAGGCTTGCTCAGATGTAGCTCCATAGGTGGAGAATTCATCCATGAAGACTTCCACACCACTACCAATTTACTGTTGGAAAATACTGACCAGGCATTGAATTATTATAGGGGTATTTTGTAGACCAAATGGCATCTTACAATATGCAAAAGTCCCCTAGGGACTCATGAATGTTGTCTTGGCCTAATCTTCTAGTGCAATTTGGATTTGGTTATAGCCACTATAACCATCCAAGAAGCTATAATAGCAATGCCCAGATATGGTGTCCAACACTTGATCCACAAATGGCAATGGAAAATTATCTTTAAACATTACCATATTCAACAGCCTAAAGTCAATGCAAACCTACCACTTGTCACCTTTCTTTGGCACAATTACCAATGGGCTAACCCACAAACTATCCTCAATGGGATAAAACCCTACCTTGAGAAGTTGCTTTATTTCCTCCTTGACGATCTACTTCAATTTAGGGTTTAGCAACCTTTGCGGCTACCTTCTTGGCTTCATGGCCAGGTCAGTGTAAATGTGATGTTGGCATATCCTTAGATCGATTCTTGTCAACTTGAGATATGACCAAGCAAAGGCTATTGGCCATTTGTTGACCACCTTTAACAACATTTCTTTTTATTCAGGAGTAAGTTTGGCATTGATTATGACGAATTTACCATTGTTTAAAAATGCATATTCCATGCCAACCAGTAGAGTTTTCAGTTTTAGGGGCTCCTTCTCAAAGTTATCAAGGATTTCCAACTCTCCCCAACAAGTATCATCATCTTCATCATCAAAGAGTTGGTGATGAACTTGCTCAAGTTCATCCATGCTTTCAACATAAGCACATGTTAGGCTCACAATTGATTCCATGCCTAATGTGTTGCTATTTGAGTCAGCTATCAACCACTGGGTGCCTTCCTATTTTGTGGCTATTGTGTACAGACACCTTTGAATATTTGTTTCTTGTGCACACTAATTTCGTGCTTTGATGTATGTACTTTTGATGGACCAAATCTTTTGCACACAATTGCACTTGTTATCATTGTATGCGATGCATGGAATATGCTTCTTCTCCAGCCTTCCAAATTCATTTTCCTTAGAGATTTTCAAGGAGAGGTCCCTTATGCCCATACGTGCATCGATCATGCTTAACCAAGCCCTTTCCATAATGATGGGGAAGTCACCTTTGCAGTTTTCAACCCTGATCACCAAAAAATTAGCAGGATAGGATCACCCACTTACTATGGTCATAATGCCCTCCACTAATTCCAAAGAAACAGTGATTGATTGATCTACCAATTCTAGATAAATGTTACTCTTCTTGAAAGGTGGTAGGTTCCAAGCCTTATACATGTCATGGGAGATGAGATTGACACTAGAACTAGAATCAAGAAGAGCCTTGCATGGCTCATGTCTTGCAATTTGTAGGTAAATAAGTGGACTTCTTGGGTCAAATCTTTTCATAGGAAGGTTGCTAGCCTTGATCCAATCAGAAACAACATTAGTTAACATCACAATGCAAATCTAAGACAACACTTATTTTGAAGGGCACTCCAAGGTGTTTGATGTAGAGGATGAGGGTGTTGGAGATGCAGGGCAACTAGCCATAGGAGGTTGTGAGGGTTTAGGAGGACTATTGGGTTAAAAAAAGGTCATTTCCTAGATTGATTATCTAAACCACCTGGTTGAAAGGCCAAATGTGAATGTATAGCCCTCATGGCATTTCATTGCTATGGCTATGGAGGAATTTCTCCCTACATGGACAGAGCAGGAGGTAACTGGGTTGAGGGTAGAGGGGTGTGTAGATGGATGCAAAGGGTGATATGGATATGGGTTCTCTTCCCAAGTAGATGGTGAATGTGTTCTATGCTACTCTAGAGGGTAATAGTAATGTTGAAATGAGGCATGACTTGCAAAACTTCTTCGAGAAATATGTTGTTGATCATAGTACCCATGTGGATTTGGTTTCTTGTAAGGGTATTGCTACCTTGGCAGTGGCATTCCCCATGATTGTGGTTGGTGCCATTGTTGGTATTTCTCATATGGTTGTGGTGGAGCTTCACTTGGATAATAATCTTGTTGGTGCTAGTGGAAGTGCCTTGGAATGCCTTGAGGATAGGGCAATCATCTAGGTGCTTGTGTCCTTACTAGTTGTAGATTTAATGCATACACCCCAGACTCTTGTAAGTGTGACACTACAGGGAAACATCCCTTTAAATGTTCATATTGATAGATTTCACAACCAGGATCATCATTAGAGTTAGTTCCCACAACTTCCTCTACGGTAGTAGCCTTGCCCTTAACTCTCTGGTAGGCATGTTTAGCTTCTTTTCATCTCTTGTGTTCATGATCACTATTCTATTCTTTGGATGCTTCAACAATCTTCATAGTAGTTTGAAACTTCTCATCCAAAGAGTCCATTAATTTTTCAACCTTTTCCAAAATTTCAAAGATATATTTTTGTATAGGAAATGTTTTTCTATTTAGCACCTCATCAAGTGATGCATCCTCCTCTTCATAGAATCATACCTCCCTTTTCCTAATCGAAGGATACTAATTATACTCTTTTACACTTTCTCTTTTACGTAGCTCTTCTTCCTCTTTGGCTACCTTCTCAATCAGCCTTTGCATCTAATGAGCTCTTAGTTCAAATACTCTCCCTTGGCCATAAACCCCAAGAGTTTGTCTAGTTTGCATCTATGATGTGGTGGAGTTGCTCCCTCTGAGAATATCCATGGCCAAAGCATCAGTGTAAGAGAGAGTAATATCTGGCCATGGCAGCATCCAAGGGTTCATGTGTCCCTTGCTTCTAGCCTTGGATTTGCCTTCTCAAATTAGACGCTTTGGAGTACATTTGATATTTTTCATTAAATAGCTCAAGCATCGTACTCCATCGACGGATAGATTTCAACTCTAAGGACCATTACCAACTTTCAACTTCCTTGATGAGTGTCCTAGGGAAGAGCTTGAGTTTTTGCCAATCATTTTCAATGTTTTGTAAGGCACAAGCATCCTGGAAAGCTTGTAGATGTGTTTGTGGATCAGAATTGTATCCCCCCTCAAATCTTGGAATATTGTTCATATCTAAGCACTTGATCCGACTATCCTTCACATGCCTAGTTGGAATCCTTACTGCCTCTACAATGTTAAGCATGCTTTGAGTCACCAATAGAGGTTCATCATCATCATTATGTTGATGATAGCAATTATTGTTTCTACCACCTCTGTGCTCTTGATGGTCTTGATGGTCATTGTTGTCTCAGTGATCACCTTCATCATGATTATTTCAATGGTGGCTTCTATGAGAACTAGCAAATGAAGAGGAGTGTTCGGAATTGGATGAAGAGGATGGAGAGGAAGGTGGACCACCACTGCCATTGCAATGTCTACCATCACCTCTTTACTCATTAAGACCTCCATCCTTAGATCCCTTACCATTGCAATGTTTTCCCAAGTTCCTACCTTAATTATCACTTTTTCTTAAACCTAGCTTATGAATAGTTGATCATAGGTTCAAGGCCACACCCTCATCATCAATAATAGGGGGTGGAGAATCTTCATGCTAAGAACCTTCCAAGGGAGGATCCTCATTATCATCTTGGTCTAGTAGGAATAAGGGATTAGTGAAATGTTTCTCCTTCGTAGCCTCGTGGTGCTTCTCCTGATGTCAATCTCTCCTACGTTGTGTTTTAGTGGGATGGTAGTCCTAAGTGTCATAACCATTCACAATGTATTCCTCATGAAGATCTAGAATGCCCAACTTCTTAAGAGTTTGAAACAACATCTCGAACATGGATCGATCGAGGGGCAAGATGATGTTACCCTCCATATCACACCATTGCAGCTGCTCATCCTAGTGTAGGATGAAGGTGAAGTCTGATACATACTCATCTAGATGAGTATATACCACCTTGCACTCCTGTGGAATTGATGATTTAACATCTTCTTACCTGTGAGAATAAGAAGACATTTTGCAATATGAAATAAAACATCAGTGTGCTTTTTTTTAGAATTCTATGTATAGCAGGAATGATATGGACCTTGAGGTTTGTACAATGATATTAATGGTATTCACTAAACCTAGATAGCACATGTTTCAAACAAACCAAGTCCCTAGCAACGCCACTAATGATGAGCGGGAAGGTACCCCTACACCCAACCATACGAATCACAAAGCATTCACACACAATTTGGTCTAATTTCGTGGACTTTATAGTTTCTAGTACACTAGTCTTCTAGGAAGTAAACCTTGCCCTAAGGTCATTCGTTGTCTTCCCAATTACACTTGTGAAACATAATGGTATGATTAAGAGTAATCAAGGCATATCATTCTTATCATTTTATGTTTTGTGTCTTCAAGTGCTTAAAGAGATATATATATATATATATAGTAACTTAATGACTAATCTAAATTAACTAACTAACTGGTCTCTAATTAATCCTAACATAAGCATCCATTCCCACTTTCCATACCTATCCTAAATCCATGTATCCACTGGTAGGTTACCAAGCACTGCACTACTAGGTGTACTAAGCAATAACACTGCTAGGATTACCAAGCGAATACATGTTACGCTCAAAGTAGTCATACTTATGTATTTAATCTATCTAGCTTATTTTACTTAATTATCTTAATTATCTTAATTACTAGAAAATATTGAATAATTGATTGAAAACATTAAACTCATAAATGAAATATTTAATCTATCAAAAATGCTACAAGGTTTATCAGAAAGCTCATCTCTATTACTACACACACTGTCGTGCTCAAGTACAACAATGCTCAAATAAAGACCTGTACACTCAATGACTCCTATTGCGGGTACTTGGGAGAAATATTCTAACTTTCAAATGTAAAAACTGCAAGAGTTCAGCTACTACTAAAATCTCCTTGCTATAAATATGACTAGTGACCACATATTTATAGCTGAAAAGTGAACCCTACATCAACGAGGCCTTGTCAATGCATCATTGCATGCATTGACAAGGCCCAGTCAACAAGGCCACGTTGACAAGGCCTCATCAATGCAACCAAATCATGACTCATCAACTATCAAGATAATTTCAAATGGACACTAGGAATTACTTAGGGTTAAAAATATCATCTAAAGTCAAGCTTTTTACTTGATGATGCACAAGTGATGCTGATGCTACATCAATGGCACATGAGCATATTGAAGTATGAGTCATGTTGCTATTTGCATTTCTAGATTTCTAGAATCACTAAAGCTAATGTTGGTCACCTTAGAGATGATGCAGACTAATCATGGAATGCTCAATGATGTAAAGCTAACTTGAAAAGGTAAGTTTTTTATGCTGGGAGTGTAAGTGACATTGATGCTATGTCAATGTCACTCAAGTAAAACTTACCATTGCAGGTCTTCAAAAGCTATTGGAACTATTGAAACTAATGTATGTCCTTTGAGGCATGATTAGGGTCAACAAATAGAAGCCAATGAAAGCTTCAAATGCTATTAGTAATGATGATTTGAAAGACATTTTGCTAGTCCAAGCAGATGTGTCAATGTTAAACCACACTTATCATGGTCGTTGAAGTACTAAAAAGAGTGAGTACAACATTACTACTTCTTAATGGATGTTGCTAAGATGTTAAAGAAGGATACATCAAGAAGAAGAAGGATGATAATTTGGTAATATGACTATAAAATAAAGAGAAGAAGAAGAGAAGCATGATGAGGGAAGAATGTTAGGACATCACTAATACACAAGTTATTAGAATGATGTTGTGCCACAAGAAAGGGTATAGTTAAATCCTACACAAAAAATAGCCAAAAGGATGTCATTGATAATGTTCTCACCCTATCCCACTCAAGCTCTTAACACATCCTCACCAAAATAAAACAAATCACTGAATCTTTATTGATGTGTTAACAAGAGAAAGGGGAATAGATAAAAAGGGGAATTAATGGAAGAATAGAGAAACATGAGTGAGGAGAGATAAAAAGCACTATTGTAAAATGCAAAAAAAGAAACAAGAAACATTACCTATATACCAAGTTGAGATGATATACCACAAAAGTAAGCCATCGGTAGATCCCACACTCTAATCATATAAATAGTTGATAACTTGACAAATTGTTAAATTTTCTCCCTATCCCATTCAAACTCAACACACATTTACATGAAGTAAAAATGATAGAACACTCATGGCTCTCTACATGGGGTAGATTGCTTATAAATATTCTAATCATAGTGTGTTAATAAGAAGAAATATTAATAGAATGGGATAGGTAGAAATTTGGGGAAATAGATGAAACTGAATACGAAAGATATAGAAGAATGATGGTATAAAATAGAGAGGAGAGAGAGAGAGAATGACAAAAAAACAAGAAAGGGAGGGAATTAGAAGTAATGTAATAAAAAATATATGAGAATGAGAAAAGAATTAGAAAAAATTTGATTAATAATTGATTTTTTGTGAAGCTTATATGTAGTACCTCTTGATATAGGCTTAATTAATGGGATCTAGATATTGATTGCCATATGAGTCCACTAGATTATGTGCTTTATTACCAATATTTTTGACAAAAATAAAGGGACCTTGCCAATTGGGAGAGAACTTGGAATTTTCAATAGGTGGAAAATTCTACAAGACAAGATCTCCTTTTTTGAATTCTTTCAATCGAACATGCTTGTCATGGTGATGACGCATAGCTTTTTGATGATTCTGAATGTTAATTACTGCTTTCTTTGATTCTCCTCTAGAACTTCTAGCTCAACACAACTTCCTTCATCATTCTCTTCATTGATCATGCAATTTTTCAAGGCTACCCAGAGAGATGGCATGTTCCATTTCATTGAAAATATAACTTCATATCCATAAGTTGAAATGAATAGAGTTCAACTAGTTGCATTTCAAAAAGTAGTTCAGTAAAACCAAAGGATGTGGAATGATTGGGTATGTAAGTAAAATAAAATGTGTAGGTTTGATAGACAAGATTCATATCTTTACAATTAAGAATTCAAATTTCACTAGATCCTTAAGCTATATGAGTGCCATCATAGTATAAGTAAAAATCAAAATCCTTGTGTGTTAAGGTTGCAATTGGAGGTGGATTAGAATCACTCATGTTTAGTTCTTCAAAAGAAGATTGAATGATTTTAACAAATGGCTCTAATAACATGGCTAATGTAAAGACATCCACTATTGCTTAGTCCTTGATTGAATATAGGAAAAGGTAGGATAGATCAAACTCAGTGAGAAGTATTTTTCATTTCACCATATAGCTATTATCATAAAGATTGGAAGCAATTGGGCATAAGACATTATCACGATATATCATATGAATCTTTACCACCAATAGATAGTATCTCCATTTATTGAAAGCAAAGAAAAGACCTAAGCAAGACCTTTTTGTATCATAATATCACATTTCACAATCTATGGATGGATGGAAAATGTAATACATTAAGAGGCCTATACTATCTTTGCATCATTGGCAAAGCATGACCACAATAAAATGATTAGATTTTGAAAGATAAAGATAAAAAAAAGAAATCAAATTAATGGGGATGAAGGATGGAAATATTAATAATAGGATGTTTGACTTTATCAAAGACCTCTTCACACTTCAAGTCCTAGTTAAAAGTGGTAGATTTTTTTAGGAGATGGACTAAAGGATGAAATTAATCTATAAGATTACATATGAAATGGCGAATTGACTGGAGATGATCTTACAAGGTTCACATGTCTTTGAGACATTTGAATGGAGAAAGATCTATGACTACTTTAATTTTATTAGGATCTACTATAATACTATTAGCCAAAACAAGGAATCTAAATATCTTTCTTGTTTCTACATTGAAAAAGCACTTTTGGGATTTAAACAAAGGTGATTAGATGCTACTATGGATTTGATAATTAATTCATCCACATAGTTATTGAGTATTTTAAACATCATATCACTAAAAATGAAATTCATTGCTTTTGATAAAAACAACGATGTCTAACTCTCCAAATTCTATATCTACAAATTTGTAAGCGTTGGATGACCAAGGGATATTAGTGTTAGATTCATTCATTTCCTCTACTAATGAGGTTTATCCTACTAATGCTTGTTGTGATACTAAGGTAGTTTTTTCTAAGACATTAAGACAAAAGATAGTAGGTACTTCAACATCTGCACTTATTACTATCCTCCTATCCTTGCATGGGAAATGTATTTCTTGGTATACAAATGAGGAAATTGCATGATGGTGAGCTAACTAAGGCCTACCTACAATAGCATCAATGCCATATGAGTTTCTAATTACCTAATAAAGTAACTTCAAATATAATGCAACTCTTTAGTGAAAAAGATAATTGTATTGTCCCTATGATCTCTACTCTAGCTTCACTAAATGAAATCAAAGAGAAGTTGTTGTAAGAATACATAACTTATTTTTCAAGGCTAAGACACTCAATGATAGCCCATAATACACTATTGGATCTAGCTCCATCATCTATGTGCACTAATGAAAGTATCGCATTATCCTTAATCCACATCATGATGTAGATGGATAGCTACCACACAACATCCACTGTTAGATGAGTTTTGATGTTCTTCCCCTTGAAGACCAAATATTTTATCTAATACCATGAAGCATTGATTACTAATGAAATTACTTGTACATGAGGTTGAATATTTGTTGGCATTGTGATAGATTTGAAAAGCTTCTCCAATGTCAAATAATGCTCCTTGAAAGTTGAGATGAGGTCAAAGGGGAAAACGTTTGTCCCCTTTAACTTCATCACTATAGCAATTTAAAGCAAGACTTTACTTACAAGAGTTACATCCTTGGAAATCGGTGCTAGAGGAACCACATCCAATAAGTGAATCTTTGATGCAATGGTAAGAGCAAGAAGAGCTATGCTTGATGCACCCTAAAAGGAGACCTTCTTTTACGTTTGAATATACTACTTGTTTGTTTATTATTTCTTGTTCATTTATTTTTTATGTGACGTTACTTCATTTTGAGTCCAACTAAGGATCCTAATGACTAGTGTAGGAGTAAGAAGCAAGGATGGTTCTTATCACTTGAAAGGGGAAGAAGGGAGAAATGGTGAACGAATAGCATATGATAAGATAGAGGCATAATCAACAGATCTAGATAACATAGTTAAAGATAACTAATTTCTTGGAGAAGATGGGAAATAGCTAAACATGAGTTTTGAATGTGCAAGAGCTTCATCATAATGAGGTATCATGTTAATGACAAATGAAACCCTATGCACACTTAGGAATGTGGAGACATTTGGATTATTAGGTGAGAAATTAATAATGAAAGGCTTCTTGGACCTTGGTGGATAATCAATAAGTAGATGATTGGAAATTATTTTGCAAGGATCTTGAATAAGAAAGGGGGTTTTAGGGTAGTTTCCTTTGGGCTCTAAATAAAAAGCAAAGATTCTCCTTGAGTGGATATTCAGCGAATCTTGAAAGATTTACATGTCTTAATTACTAGATGTGTTAAAAATGATCTCTTTTTTTTCACCAATTGATGAGTGGCGAGGTACCCCTACACTCCACCATACGAATACGAGCATGCACGCGCGATCCGGTCGAACTCCGCAGACTAAATGCCTTAACGCCACAAGAAACACTTGGGGTTAATCGTTCGTTGTCTTCCCAGGCTTGCTTGTATGTGTCACGGTGTATGGTTAAGCAAGTCTGAGGTATGTGATTTTTTTGGTATTTTTGGCTTATCTTCTATGCTATCAGGAGAAAGGGTTGAGAAAACTAAGCTAACTCTAACTAAGATCTAAGTCTAAATTAACTAGC
>MNCI01033306.1:317749-351378 GCA_015680685.1 Gnetum montanum
TAGAAAATGCTAGGATTTCATCCCTAATAAGAAGATATTTTACAAGCATTGTCCATTCACACTAATCCAACTTTACAAGATAATTGAGATTAGGAAGGAAAGACTTCAAGTTGTGAAAAGCTTTGTAAGCAACCATTCTCTATAGTTTATTCTTAGAAAGTGAAATTTTTATCTCTTCTTGCTTAGCATATGTAATCTTGCAATCATTAGTGAACATTAGTATCGTCAATGCTTAGGCTTTCCTCATCTCCATCAATCTACGGATCTAAGAGCTTTGAGACAAATCAAATCCTTGACTAAACATGATGTCAACAAAGTGTCTTCTACACATACTTGAGAATAAGGATCAAATGCAAATGAAAAAATAGAATAATATATAATGGAAGTAAAAGCATTGAAAATATGAAAATTAAAAAAAATGTTAGAAGGACCTCTAAGCTTCTAGGAAAAGGGTTTAAGATACTAGAAAACCAATTAGCCCTTCTTATAGCACCAAAACTATTCTTCCATAAGTTTACAAGAACATAATCATGAACCACACATTTGAATATATGATCTATGACTATAAATGCTTGATGAGTCGTAATTAAATAGGGTGAATCGACAGGCATGCATTAACGCAGCCCCATCAACCTATTCTTGTCGATGCATCATTAGATGCACTAACGTAGATGCATTAACGTTGATGCAGGCAAAGCCTATTTAAATGTGACCACCACCCACATTTATCACATCTTAGATTCATAGCATAGCAAAGCCCTCATAGTTTCATTTCTCCAGAGTTAGAATATTTTCCCTTTAAGTGCCCATAGTGTGAACTTAAGAGATTATACGATGCTTTATTTGAACATCATGTACCTAAATGCAAAGGTGTGAACAATAATAAAGTTGAGACTTCTTATATTCATTGCAACACTTGGATTAGTTTACACTTTTTATTTACACTTTACTTTCAATGCAATTTACATTCATGGTTTTAATTAACTAATATAATTAATCATAAAAACATAAGTACAACCACTTTGAGTATGACATATTGTGCTTGGTTATCCCAATAGTAGTCATTTGGTATGCCCAATAATAGACACTTAGTAACCCAATAGCGTTAATACTAGTTCAAGATGTGTATAATAAGTGGGAATGGTTACTTTATGTTATGATAGTTAGTTACTAGATTAGCTAAGTAGTTGGATAATTAATTGGTAATCCTTCCTTTACTCATCTAGCCATTAAGATAAGAAAATATATAAAAATACTTATAATAATAAACATCATGAGCCTTAACTCATATTTAACCATACATACTAATAACACAAGTGTGAGTTAGAAAGATAACGATCATACAACCCTTAATTCATAATTTAAGACTATAAGCAAACTAGTAACTAAGTCCAAAAAATTCGACTGGATCACTAATGAACGCTTGTGATTTGTATGGTTGGGTGTAGGGGATACACACTGCTTAGCAATAGTCTTCATAACAAATACAACCTTTGATAAATCAACAATTATGAAATGAAGCTACATGAACCTTTAATCAAATATGGATTTAGCCTATTGACTAAGATTAGAATTAACAGGGGTATAGATAGATTGCAATGCATTAGTAATGAACTTAATTAGATATGAGCAATATGAAAGTGATATTAATATATTTAAAATAAGTACAAAGTGTAAGACAAATGCTAAATGATAAACCAATATAGGGGAAAGGCTTTGGAATTTTTCTTTCTTAAAACAAAAAGTACTTTATTAAATGAACTGACTAAGTTTACCTCCCTAGTAGGGCTAAGAGCTATCATGGTATGAGATACAAATTATAGATTTAAATGAATAATTCGAAATCAATTCCTAAGCAAAAAGAGAGTTTCAATGATAGAATTTGACCTCTTATGGGTTAATAGATGAACGAAGGATCCATTGGCATTGTTCAAAGTTAATTCAAGGATCAAACAAGGTCATTTCCTAGTGTTGTCCTATAGGTAATGTAGCCACAGTAACATTGGGGTAGGTGACATTGATGTTGACATCGATAACACTAAAGCTAGCATCAGCATGCTTACATATGCTATCGGTGATGCTAATGCTAAGACTAAACTCGTAGACTACAAATGAAACTAGCATGGTCATGAAGCATGCAAGTGATGCAATTGATGTAGATTCTAATGCTTGAGATCTCTGAAAACTCAAAAATATGCTCTAGATCTCAAGAAATCAACATTGAATTAACATTGAAACCTAGTATTTTTAGGCCTAGGGTTTTCTAAAAACACCTAAAGTTTAGTTTAAATGACTCAAAATCCATTTTTAGTAACTTGAAATATGTGCCATGCACAAGTGATGAGAATGATGCAAGCAAGTGACACAATGATGCTAACACTATGTTAGCATCATTTGCATCAACACAAGTTAATACTCTACACCCCAAATTGTCAATCCAAGACCTCAAGAATCATCATCAATGCCTAAACTAATACTTAACACTACTAAGATGATGTCCAGATGATGTCAAATGAACATCAAGGATCACACAAGGTCAAAATGTCATTCAAAATCAAGTTTTTATATGATGGTGCACAAGTGATGCTAATGCTATGTCAATGTTACCTAAGCATCATAGAGTATGAAACATGATGCTTTGTGCCTTTTAGGACTTCTAGAGTTGCCATAACTAATGTCATTCTCCTCAATGATGTTGTAGATTGATCATGGGAGGTTCAATAAAGGCAAAGTTGGGTTCCTAAGACAAGTTTTTGATGCTAGAAGTACACTTAACATTGATGTTATGTCAACGTTACCTAGCATCACTTTAGTGGAAGTTATCCTTTTGAACCTTCAAAAGCTACTATAACTATTGAAACTGATGCTTGGCTTCGAGGCATGATCAAGGTCAACTACTAGAAGCATGTAGAAGTCCAAAATGTTGTTAGGGATGATGATTTGGAGGGCATTGTTTTGGCCCAAGGGGATGTGTCAATGTTGAAACCACACATGTCCTAATTACTAAAGTACCAAAAAAAGTAGATACAACAAAACAACATTGAAATACAGTATCATTATATATAGAAGAAATTTAAAAAGCAAAGGATTTTTTTGAAAAAGATATCTACAAAATCAATCCTGTAAACATACTCATCAAGGTAACACTTATTGAAAATTTTCTCTTCTACCGATCAACATTTGCTCTTTATCAAACCTGATTTTCTAAAATGTTATGGATTAGTCATCAAAGTAGCTTTACCTTCAAGAGGAAGATTTAAAAAGATGGTTGAAGAAAATTTTGCCTTGATTTTCCCACTATTATTTCCTTGATTTTCTTCACCAATATTTTATACCATTATTTTCCTAATTTTATTTATATAGCCATCCATCCGATCCATGTTTCTTTCATTAGCTAAGCTAACTCATAATCCCAAAAATAAATATTCATATTGTGTGGATTATGGGCTTATTTTTGAAACCCAAGGCAATATATAAGAAGCTTGAAGGAAGCATCGTTGATGCAATAATTGCAATGTATATGCTTCAAAAACAATCTCCTCTACAAGTTGTAAATTCTACCTAAGCTTCAATCTTTTGAAGATTTGTTGCTACTAATTATTTATGAAGGAATTTTTTTAAGGGTTTTTCACCTTGAGATTTTTTCCAAGGTAATTCTATGTCTTTTCAATTTTTGTAGTGTTCTTTATTTTATCAAAAATTTAATTGTGTATGACTAAGAAAAACAAAAGATCCATTATTCTAATAGGCAATATTTGTTGTATTAAGGATTGCCTCACAAACCCATAATAGTGAACTGGATTTTAGAAAATAATCCAAATGCAACACAATTAAAGTTTCATGTTAAGAATAGAGACAAAATAGAGTAGCCAACAAGGTTCAAATAAAGTAATTTGTATATTCCAAAATGTTATATGAAACAAAACTACATTTTCAAAGAAGCACAATGGTCATATGAAATGTGATAAGACATTAGAGCTTTTGCAGCAATAATTTTTTTAGTTAAGCATGATAAAAAATATTTTCAATTTTAATGTCAAAATGATTAAGCACTAAAGATAGAAAAGGATAGAAGGTCACTGCTGGTCATGTCAACTTTTGCAAAGCTATGAAGGAGTGTGTCAATGTATTTCATTCTAATTTACCAAAAACAAGGTATGAACAATGAGGTGTTACCTTAGTGGTAAACTTGAAGTTTTTAGTTGGATTCTAGTGGGCCATATGTCTTAGGGATGAATATTATTAACAAAATATGTTCCTAAACCCTTTCCTTTATGCTAATTTTAAAATAGTGATTTTTTTCTTTTAAACTTTGTTCATGATAAAGATGTCAAATTTATTAGTTATTTTTCACATAGTTTATAATATTTGTTGGGTATGAAATTAATGTTTCATTTGCTTATCATCCATAATTTAATGATCAAAAGAAAGCAATGAATAACTATAGTGGAAATATTGTTTGATGCTTATGTGAAGATACGCTTGAGAATTTAGAGAATTTAAATGACCATGCTAAATTTTCCTATAATAATGCTAATCATTACAACATTTAACCTTTTAAGTAAACTATAGTTTGAGTCCCTAAATGGCAATTAAAATTAAAGCAACATTTAATTTAGCTTCGCTCTAAGTGTTAATTTTGAACCTAAAATGAATTAGTTAAGTGAAGAGGTGAAATTAAAACTTAATTAGAAGCTCGAAGAGTATGCAACCAAGAAAAGCCAAGAAGAAAGGAAAGTCACTTTTCAAGTTAGAAGTTTGATGTAGATTTATTTGAAGAAAAGAAAGTAAAATGTAAATTTTGCAAAACAAAATTCAAATTACTAGTAAAATAAATAATAATGCTAATGAAATGGGCTAGACAACCTTCTATTTCTAATGTGCCAAGGAACCAAACATATTGATGAAGCTTAACAAGGCCTGAAAAAGTTACCAAATATAAAATTACTCTTCAAGACCACTAAGGAAAGAAGATGAGAGCACAAACCTAAAAGAGGTATTTGATCAGTTGGAAGCACCTAAAAATGTTGTATACATACTAAAATAAAAGTTATCAAAATAGGGACTAGAATCTCATCTATAATTTGTAATTTAGCAACCCTTTTACAAAGGCATAAAACATTTCAAAGGGAAGGATCTAAAATGTGAGTTTCATACTTTCCACATGATTTCATTAACATATTAGAAGATTTTAAAAAGTTCTACCACTAACATTATTTGACTATACATTGCAAGTAAGGATGGGCCTAGGTGTAAATGTCCACCCATATTTGTCATTTCCATCAATTCCTTAAAATAGGAATTTGACACATTATTTGTCATCAACTCAAAAACTCACAATCTCAGATGCTTAGGAATTTAAGGTCCAACAATTCTAAAATTCAAAGATCCAAAGGCTCAAAGCCACAAATGTCTTAGAAGTCTAGAAGCTCAAAAAGGTAAACATGCCATCAAAATCATTGTTAGCATGACCTATGACTAGTTAAACAATTTTCTATAATGTAACTATCTAACCATCCACACATTTTAGTTCAGTTACTTCTCATTGTCCAAAGTGAAAAGTGATCACTCCTAATTCCTATTTTCTAGCTTGACACACACAAACATTGCAAATAGACAAACAAACAATTAGACACTTCATCTCTTTAACTAGACACTCAACCCTTTTACTCACACATGACTAAGAAGTCTTGTAACACAAATAGTGCATATATCTTTTTTTATCACAAAGATGTTTGAGAGATTTTCAATTGCTTGTTTCATTGAATTTATAAGCTTCTCTTTTTATTCTTCCATATTTTGATGCATGTCAACAAATTCTAGAACCCAAAGCATAATAAAATGTGCTAAAAATGCTAGCATAAAGGTTTTGTAGTGAGGTGCATAAAAGAATTTATTTTCCAATCTTTCTATAAGTATTTAACATAAAAATTAATTTCTTTTAAGTTTTTATATTATTTCCTAGATAAGTAAAATAATGGATTGCTTATTTAACACATTCACATAACAAAACAGAAGTTGTGGAAGGTAGAAATGCAACCAAGGCAGAAGTTGTCACATTTTTGCGCTTACATTAAGTATTAATTATGAATTGTATAAATTGTAAAAAGGATTGTAAAGCTATAGGTAGACCAAGAGGGTTATTCTACTAATTCTTAGAGTTGTTACAAAAAGTGCAATGCAGGCTATGAAAATACACCATTGAACATTACAATAAACCAAGGCCTCTATCATTATTGTTATTTATATCTCTTGACTTAATGTGAATTTCTTTGAATTGTTCATTGTTGGATATTATTAATTGCAAAAGCTCCCTACAAGTTTTTTCTTACATTTTGTAAGATAACACAGTGTAAGATATCACACAAGTGTTGTCCCAAAAGGGATTCGGGCTAAAGAACTGCAGCTCTCAATCTATCTTTCTAGATTTGTTTTTCCTTCTTTTTTTTTCTTTTTTTAGAGAATTCAGCTTTCTCCAATTTACAAACCATTTTAAATGTAACCATCAATGTTAGCATAACGCCCAAAGCACCATGGAAAACAAGATTCCATTTCTCTTTCAAAATGATGATAAATAATGGAAAGTAATTCAAACCAATATAAATAAATCATGCCCGTATAAGTTCCTTGTAATTTAAATCTAGACAGATACATTAATGTTCGTAAATGGTTATTATCTCCAATGCTACACATTTGCTTAAGTGTTTGGTACAGCTGCATACCATGTGCATACAATAGCAGGAAGGTCTAAAAATGGCATCATGGTAAATATTTTTTATAAAATAACGTGGGAGGAGTTTTTGACCATATTGCTAAAATACCAAGGTTGTAACCTATGTAGGATCTAAGACACATTTGACATTTATCACCTAAGCTCACACAAAATGAGTTTGCATGGACGTAACCATGAACCTTGAAATGTACTCCAAATTACAGACTTGTTCACCAGTGTACTGCTGACGAATATCTGAGGAAGTGAAAACATGGTAATGCATATCAAATAGGGTGAACTTTTCCTTCGTTGTTTCAAAATGTATTCTATTTGTATAATAAGTTCATTTACGAAGCTCGTTGTTTCAAAATGTACTCTGTTTGTATAAAATTTACAAAGCTTCTAGGCTGGTAAGATGACCGCGGGAGGAAAAAACCATCCAAACGTTTCTTTTCTTTTCCGTTCTCACAAGTGTTACTGCTCCAATAATATTAGTTTGCATGCTTTTCGCTTTTGACCAATAGGATTCCTCGCATGTCTTGTGGCCAGGTCGGTTGTCAGCTCCATACCAATGCCCTTTCCAAGCTAATTCAACAAAAGAGGGAAGAAGATCTGGGAATTCCCAGGATTAGGTATGTACTTCTGTCCCTTCTGGAATGCTCTGCCATGTGGCTTAAACATCCAGCAAGTTTAACACTCACAAGGGTATGTCCCAATATACACTTTATTTTCAAGGGATGAACATGATCCTAGATCGTCGTGCCCCTGATTTTTCCTCAGTTAAATCACAATCTGCAGGATAACACTTTGAATCCGTATCTGAAGATGGTGACCTTCCTCTCTTCCTTGTTGGTCTCGAATAACGGTTATCTGAAGCTTGGAGTACATTTTCCCTGCATGCCAACATGGTGTCCTGCCCACTGGGCGTATAACTATGATCTGAAGCTTGAAGACTGGATACCGAATGTGAATTTTTATCTAGTAACTGAACCTTGTCATTCAAAAAAGGTAAATGTTTGGCGTTCTGGAAGAGAGCTACCTCCTCTGCAACATTCGAAGAAGCAGTACACATATTTTTATCTTCTTGAGTTGCAGAGTCCAAACATTCTATTTCCTGTTCAATAAACTCTTTGAAAGCCTTTACAACAAACATAAGACGTTCGACATATGTTGGAAAGGAAAACTGAGAATCCACATTAACGCATAAATTTGAAAACCGCAGATGTTCATGGGCATGAGAAAGTGGGGAAAATCCATGTAATTCATAGTCCTCCTTTACCATGGTTTGATGCAAACCTTTATATGCATGGTCAAAATCATTTATTTTTATTAATTTCTCTGGGCAGTAATGTTGGCAAAGTACCTGTGTTAAATCCTCTGCTTGTGTCTTCAAAGTGGACAATTCAGTGCCAACTGTCTCAATATGCGTAATGTCTCTAAGAAAAGACTTCTGGGAAACAATCCACTCAAAAGAGACTATCACTGCAGGCAATAAAAATTTGACTTCATTTTCCTCAGCTTTGGCAGCCCTGGTAATAATAATTGACAAAACATGACAAAAGTACGTAAATAATTGAATCTTCCTAGCACCATTGTCGGGCCTTTTCCCAGTTTCATTCACAGCAAAAATTAAGACAACAACCATTTGAAGTACATGAGCTTTTTTCACGATTGCATCTGTTTGCTGTGATCCTTTGCAATTAAACATTCTTCGTATGCCTTTTCTGGTATGACAAAACAGTTCTTCTAGCACTTGTGCAGATTTTAGTATTTTCATCTTGAGTTCTTCAAGGCTGAAGGAAATTGAATGTCAAATATTTAGAAAGTTTCCCCAAGAAGATAACATATGAAGAAACTGATGACATCAATGTAATGCCTTTAAACACCTTGCCATGTTGTCTTATTCTATGCACACACACAGCATACATGAGCAATAAACTTTCCTGTGACTAGTATGATTAAATAAGGTTTAATAATCTGAATTTACATAGTGGAGCTAATTTATGAACAAGCAGTATATATATACAGAGGCTACCAATTAAAAAGTGCATCCTGAAATAGCAACATGAGAACAGTATAAATAAACTCATAATAGTCTAATGTCAGTTCGAAATTTTTCTCAGGTGGTAAATAAATTACGGTAGAAACTGATATTTGAAATCACATGATGTGAAAATGGAAACGTTAATGTTGAGAACATACCATGAGTTTGAAAAACTATCACGTAGCATTTCAAAAAAATGCGCTTCAAAGCATTCCCAAAGTTCCCTGACTACTGTAGAATCTGATTCTTCCGACGAGTTACTCCTACGACAAATCAGAGATGAAGCAACCCTACAAATTGAATATTTTTTCCCAGTGGCTTTCTTTTGACCATCAAAATTTAGGGGAGTCTTGCAAGCATGATGCCGTTGCTGTGAGAAGAAAATGCAACAAATCTTTGAAACTTTAACAAATTAAAATATTTATCTACTAATGAAGACAAAGTATAATTCTCAGGAAATCCCATAAAAGATGTTATGATTTGACACTTCACAAAATGTAACTGAGTCACGAAAGAAAAAAGATAAACAAAAATTTGTGATGAATTAGGCTAAACCTATTAACGAGAGGAAGGATTGCATGTATTTTTCTCATTTGAGGGCTTTACATTTTTATGGATACGTTTTGGCAATTTGGAAATTTAGCATTTGTAGACAATCTGGGATTGGAGGCAATTTGGTGATTCGGTGATCTGGTGATTTTGGTGATTTTGGCAATTTGGTGGATCGCAAATCTGATTTGGGCTTTCAGCATTTCGGTAATTTGGGATTCAGCATTTTGTATGCTAAGGCCAAGTAGAAAGCAACGTATTCCATTTCAAATAGTTTGGGGGAGCACAAGAAGTAGGGTTTCAATGGCAAAATTTATCATTTCTCAAGAGGAATGAAATAACACGGTTGCAACTTTGAACTCCATGGCATCCAAGATAGTGCAATTGGTGTCCATGGTTGAAGTCATGGTAAAAAAAGTTACAAACTATTCCCACCATTATAAAGTTGAAAGATTCATTGTCTGTTGAAGCAACTCAAGTTCAAACTAATATGGATACTCTATGGTTAAAGTTGAATTCTCTTAAATCAAAAATAACAATTGTTCACTTGGACTTGGAAGCAATTACTAAGAAAATGCATGAAGATGGAGAAAAACATGACAAGATTCAAAATCTTCAAATTGTGGAAATTCCTAAAGAAAAGGGCAAGAATCTTTTGTTAAGTCATGCCAGATTTTTTTACAAAACAAATGCACATTTCTTCTACCTAATTAGTGCAAACAGATTTGATCTTAAAGGGGATAAGCCTCGACAGATTTTTGTTGAGTTAACTGATTGGCATGGAAGAGATAAGGTTTGGAACAACAAAAGTGTCTTGAAAAAAAAGAAGATTTGGATTAATTAAGACCTAACCAAAAAAGAATATGCAAAAAAAATAGGAAGAATCACATAAAGCTAAACAAGCTCATGATAAAGGTAAATTTGCTTACTTGAACTATACTGTAGTCATTTTTTATTTTTTATTTTTTATTTTTGAGAGAATGTTCGGGATTATATTACTAGAGCTAAATACAAGAGATAGTACAAAATTTCGGGTCAATGACATTGGCCCAAATGGGAGGCATCGAGCCTCAACCAGTTGTGAAAACTAAAATCCAGAAACTAAAAGAGGGTAGACGGGGGTCACCCCCAACAATCCAGGGGGGGCTGGGTGTGGTTTCACCCCACAAAAACAGGGGGGGCAAACAACACCGCTGATAGTCAAAACAATCAGCATCCGACCACATGCAGCTCCTCATCTTGTCTCTCACTGCAGTCCAACGTTCCAGGTGGGGAGACCTCCAACACCGTCATGGGGTTAGAGGCCTATGGTCCCCCATGACTGCTCCACCTCATGGAGTACGTCACCGTAGGCCCAATCCCCGAGGCCCTAGGACGGGCTGAAAGGGAGGGCCCAAGCAAAGAAACCCCAAAAGGGGGGGGGGGGGAACCCCAGCTCCGCCAAAGGCCGCACCCCCACCGCCCCCTACCACAGGGCTAGGATAAGCCCAGAGTGGCAGCCTCACTTTTGCTATTGCAGTGCCGCTAGAAAAAACCGGGGTAGGTTAATCCTAATCCCAAGCTTGAGGCACTTGAGGAAGGCAAAATGAATGCCCTAAAGTTTGGACCTGTTACCAAATTGCACGAAGAAACGATCTACCATATCAGCAACCCGGGCCCAAACAGGTGGCAGGGAAGATCTAGGAACTTGTCAACTCTGCGTGCATGGCACCAGTCCAGCGAAAAATAGTTCAGCATCCTGCAACCCACATGTGGTGGGTAGGATGACTTCGCCTTCTGCCTGGGCCCCCATACACCTGGCAATCAAGAACTCTATGATAATGACCTCAGTGCCCCGAAAAAAGGTGTGGTCCTCTCGCTAGTTAGAAAAGAAAGCATCATCTGGGAGGGTCGGATCTCCCACTAGCCACAACAAGACATTATTCCAACCAGACTGCTCCACCAGTCGCCACAATTCCTCGTCATCCTAGAACATTCCGCAATCAGGTTCATAGGTCGGCGTAACCCCCATCGTTGCTTTGATTTCCCTCCACGCAACCGTGGTTTGCAAAACCACTCGCAGAGGGGGGGGCCAGGGGGGGCAGGGGGGGCAGACAGCGTTGTCGAAAGATTTTGTGGTTGCATATTTTCCACACCACCCATAAAAGTAGTGTGGCTCGGGAGTCGCCTATCAATTTAATCGAGGGAGCCCAGCCCATCTCTCGCCACATGGTGCACATGTAGGTGTATTGGAAGGCAAAGTGCTAGACAGTCTTGAGCGCAGTGCCACACAACAGGCAAGTGTCATCGAGATCGAAGCCCCGCCTGAGTAAATTCGCTCATACAGGTAGTGCGTTGCTCTCCAGCAACCACAAGAAAACTTTAATTTTCTCATGCAACCGTCCCTACCATATCTAACACCACCCTGGTACCGACGGGTACATAGCTAACAACAAGCGGTGCGGCTCGAGATTCAACCACCTGTGCGTCTGCATTTTCAGTGCATGGTTGCAAAGTGTTTGCTAGGGCCTTGAATCCTATGTTCTCACCTACCACCACACGTACTTGGCATTCATGATTCTGACCCACTAGGTCAGCTCCCCGATCTGACACGTAAAACAAAGTAGCAGTCGTTGCTGACCCAACGTCAGTTCGTCCTCAAATTTCGAGATCCCCAACCCCTCGCAGGTCGGGGGCGTGTGATCTAGTCCCAATTGGCTAGGTGCAATTTGCACCCCCCCTCTGCCCCCCGACCAAACAAATTGACAAATGTGCTTATCAATGCTTTCAATGATGGTGCACAGCAGGGTGGCCACAATAGCCACAAAGCGAGTCATTGCTACGAGCACCCTTGAGGCCACCACCAACCTCCCCTTCCAAGTCAAAATATGATTGACCCAATTTCTAACCCAGTTCTCAATTTTTTCTAACAGCACCCCCAATGACATGCATCGTCCCCAATGGAATAGTGGGATGCCCAAGTATATATCCTTGATCATTCCAAATGGAATGTTCAAGATTTGCGCCACTCTACTTTTCACCTAAGCCTCCACATTTAGAAAATGGGTCATTGACTTAGCTCGGTTAATTACCAGTCCAAACTCATCCGCTATCCAGGAGAGCACCAAATTGACGCCACGTGCTTATGGGACCCCAACGCGACTAATCAACATTGTGTCATCAGCGTAATGCTCAGCCAAACATTCTACCTTGCAATTTCTAGGCCCCTGACTCCCGCTGCTTTGCAGTAGGATTGCAGAAGGTCCATAGCAATAATGAAGAGTAACGGCAAGAGCAGATCCCCCTACCGTAACCCCCTACCAAGTGAGGAGAGGGCCCATAGGTGCCCCCCCACATCAAAAGAGAAGCCAGCAAAGGATTGTAGGTGGATGCAGAGTTGAATAAAACCTGGGTCAAATCCTTTTTTCTACATGATGGTGGCCAGGGCCTCCCAGCTGAGTACATTGTATGCTTTAGTAATGTCCAGTTTGAGACATAACCCAGGGAACTGCAAGAGTCAAAGAGAGTGGAACACCTCTTGCATTAGGAGAACTTGGTCCTGCAAGGTCTGGCCTTGTACAAACCCTATTTGATTGACCCCCACCAATTTGGACATTAGCAGAGCCAGCCTATGCACGATCATCTTGGAGAATATCCGAATCAAGATGTTGCCAACCCCGATAGGTCAAAAATGCTCTGAGAGGTAGGCATCCACACACTTGGGGATGCACACAATTCGGGAATAGTTAAGCTCCCAGCGAACCTACTTCTTAGCCAACATTAGATTGAAGGCGTCCAAAATGTTGGGCCACATAATATCCAAGAAGGTCTTGAAAAATTCGAGGCTACAACCATCCAGCCCTGGCACCTTCCCCCCAGGCATATTGCTGATCATTGTTGTTAGTTCTTGCTAGGAAAACGGGGCTAGCAGTCTAATGTTATCCTCCTCATTCAACACCTGTGCAACTTGAAGCAAAATGGGCTTTGTGGATTGCTTTGCCCAAATCGTCTCCAATAGTGTGTCAACTCTCTAGCCACACCCTGCGGCTCATCAATTATCTCTCCCCCAATGGTAGTCAATCTATGAGGCTGACTCCATCCCGTGTCTTGGCGACAACAAAGAAGAATTTCGGCTACTTGTCCCCCTCACAGAGCCATCTGATTCGTGACCGTTGCTTCCAGTATGTCTCCTCCTCCAAGTCAAGCGCCTATAGTTGCATCAGGATATTTTGCTCCTCTTCATGCAGATCCTCCCTGGCCTCCTGCCGAGATTGAATCTGGGCCAACCTATCCTGAAGTATCATGCGGCCCATCCGGAACGAGAATTTGTCCTCCACAGGTAAAGATCAGATAGCCCACTTTAAACGAAGGATTCCTTCTTTGAGGAAATTCATGGGGTCTCCCTGGCCCTATCTGTAGTCTGCCCATATGTCCTCCACTAACAGCCTTAACCAAGGCTTGTGCAACCAAGTTGCCTCGAATTGAAATGGTCGAGGGGTTTGGCCTCGCTCAAGCCCGAGTGAACAAATTAGTGAGCGGTGGTCTGAGGCCACCTGTTCCTATCCTGTCACCTATGCGGCCAACTGCAAGAGCAGGTTCGAACTGATGCAAACCCGATCGATTCTGGAAAGGACGCAATTAGGCCCTTTTCGCCTATTACTCCATGTGAATTAGCAATTTTCAATGGGTAGGCCCACTAACGAGTGCGCCACCAGGAAATCTTGAAACTCCTAGGCACCCGAGGGAGGGCAACCAACACCAGATTTTTCCCACAGGTGTAACCGTTGGTTGAAGTCCCCCACAACCAACCACACAAGGCGATCTTGCACCAATGTCGCTACCCGATCCAGTTCTTGAAGTCTCTGCTCCCACATCTGAGGCCCATAAAAGTTGGTTAGCCATATGGCCCAAGAGGGTATATGAACTGCTAGGGCCCACTGCGAAGAGTCCACCGGCATCATGTCACACTAGGCTAGGATAGCTAGGCCCCTTGCCCGCCCCACACAAGGGCACAAGTGAACCCCCACCCCCCGCGTGCAACCGGGCTATAGCCGGAATCCCCTAATGGCAGGTCCACCTCCGTAGGCTTACGGGACGTGGTGCTCCCCTTGACCACGTTGACCCATTTGCCCAAGGGGGGAAGCACAATCCCGAGGACCATTGGTTCAGCAGATGGCGATGAGGTGAGGGGGGTGCTAGTTTTGTGCACCCGTTTTGGGGAAGAGCGTGGGGAGTGTGGAAAATGTCGTGGGGAGGGGCGTGGGGAGGTCTACGGGGTTGCCCTCGGGGGGTGGGGGGTGGAGGAGGGGGTGGGGATGGTTGTGATGGTTTTGGTCGTCCCTTATGCCCAACTGTCACCCAGTCCCCATCCTCAACTAACTTACAAGTTTGATCCCACTTCAACTTTGTTCCATCCGCCCAAAACTGACAGTCTGCTTCGTAGTGGTCAAGTTTCCCGCAGTAGGAGCATCCTTTATCCCTCCCTTCACAGGCATGAGGAAACTTCTCCCCGAATGGCTCTCCCTCCAGATTCTCGATTTCTGCTTGAAGTCATTCCTCCCCACCCAGGAGCTCCAACACAATCTCCTTGATGAGGTCCTTCAAGGAGAGATTTCTCCAGACGCAAAAACGGGCGAAACCCATCCACTCCATTGTCTGCGTGACCTTGTCAAAGGTAATGAACTTCCCAAAGAAACCTGCCAAGCGCTTAAGATATCCAAGATTTCACATCTCCCACAAAATCCCAGATACTTGTACCCATACCGAGGCACGAGCAAACAGATCAAGCTCGTGGTGTGCCCCCGAACACTAGGGGATCATAGCTAACCCCCTAGCACCATGAAACCATGGCCCCCCTTGAACAGAGCTCTCCCAATGTTGTAGTCATTAAAGAGAGGGCAAATCCCCCAAAACAGGAATTTTCTTCTATTACAGGTGGTTTTCTTAATGTCAAAGGTACATTAGATGATAAAGTTGCTGCTTTAGATACTAGTCATTTCTTCAATGATTTTAATATGTTTATTTTTGCTAAAACTTGGGATGATGAAAATTCTCCAATTATATTTATTCTAAGCTTTCATATCATTTTTTGTTACAAATAAGTGTTCCAAGGAGAGGGGTAGCCCTAATGGTGGTATTGCTTGTTTAATTAAAAAGTCTAGAGATCATTCCATTGAGGTGCATATAGTTAATGATAATAACCAATATTTGTGGGTTAAAGTTTAAGGCATTTCAAAGGATTTTTATATTATTTTTTGTTATTTTGCTCCCAGGGATTCTTCTATTTACAATTCTGCTAATGTTTCACAAGAGCATTGTTCAGTACTTGTGTCAAGATATTGCAAAATTCTCCTAGCTTGATAAAGTTTTTCTTTGTGGGGATTTTAATGCTTGTGTTGGACAAAGTCAGATTCAAAGTTTTTTTTTTTGGAATTCTTANTCATGATAATATAGACATAGTGAAAGGCTTTCAACTGGGAGAATTCCCTATAATTTCCTCATCATTACCTGAAATTCACTATTGTTGCTTCAATTTGTCGGTCATATTCATCACATGAAATGCAAAATTCATCATCTCACAAAGACCTTTGTCAGGATCTTCAAACAAGAGTGGCTCAGATGTTGGTCAACAATGACAATGAGCTAGATTTGACTAATGTTCTTTTGTCTACAACTGCTTAGGTGCATATTAAGAAGAGACCTACTTGTAGAAAATCTTAGTTTGATGTGGACTATTTGATAGCTCATAAAGATGTTTTAGCTTCCCATTTTGATGTTTCAATGCTGAAGAATTACAGAAAGCTTATTCAATTTTTAAAAAAAAGTTCATTAAAGAAGAGCAGGAAAGAATGATCAATGAGCACCAATCAAATCCAATAAGCTTTTCAAATTTCTATCAAGACTAACAGCAACATGGCTGGCATTTTTCCTTATCTACTATTTAGACTTTTTTCAATGACCTTTTTAATCAAAAGACTCCCCCAACTATGCAAGATAACTCTAGTGCTCTTGAGAATCCCTTGATGACGTTTCTGCAAAAATTCAAAGGTTATCTTCTAGGAAAGGTGTTGATGTTAATGGATTATATGTAGAGATTCTTAAATCAGGTAGTCCATTGATGTGGAAAGTAGTTTGCAACCTTCCTTAAAAAGGGCTTTGGCATGGTTTGGATCGCTCTTGGTGTTCTAGTTGAGCAGTCTTGCTTTTCAAAAAGGGGGATAGGACAAATCTTAATAATTACCAATTAATTGAAATCAATTCAATTTTCACTAAGCTTTTGGGCACTATTTTAGAGAATGAAATTAGTTCATGGGCAGAAATGAAAAGTCTTCATGCTCAATCACAAGCAGGCTTCAAGAGGAATCATTCTCCTATAGACCAACTGATAACTTTGTGTTATTATGTGGGGAAAGCAAAAAAGCCCAACCATACAACTTTTATTTGTTTTGTTGATTTTTTCAAGGCTTATGATCCTGTTGCTTGTTGAGATAAACTTTGGAAAAGAATGCATACATTAACATTCCACAAGATCTCTTTTCTGCTAATAAAAGAATCTATGAGATAGTTAGCATTCCCATCAAAGATAATCTTACTGGAGATGGAACAATTATCAATAGCTCAATTAGAGTTAAAACAAGATTGTCCTTTATCCCCTACCCTTTTTGGCATATGTATAGATGGATTAGATGAATGGATCCAAAATGCCTCTAATCGTGCTATGTCAGTGACTAGATTATTTTTGAACGTGCTTCTCTTTATAGATGATGTGGGCTTGATTGCAAAATCAGCTACAAAATTAAATTATACACTTCAAATTCTCCATAACTACCACAACCATTCTAGCATGAAAGTTAATATTGATAAGACTAAAATTCTAGCTTTTGGTACTATAAATAGAAATCACGATTTTTTTTTGAAGAAAAAAGACTTAATATATGTGAATCTTATAAAAATTTGGGAGTTGAATTTGCCAATAATTATAGTTGGAATACCTTTATTGCTCAAAGGGTTTCAAGTGGCATGCGAGCTCTATTTGCTCTAAGAAATAATTGCAATAGGAAATCCATGTTGGCATGGGAAATCAGAAGGAAATTTTTTCATAATCTTGTCCAACTTGTATTATTATATGGGTGTGTTGCATGGGAACCTTCTCTTTCCACACATAATTAAAAAAATTAGAAGCATGTTCAAAAACAATTTCTTGTATGTGAATTTCAAGTGAAAATGCAAACTTCTTATGATATCTTACTTTTAGAAGTGGATTTGCTTCCTCTTGAAGTTAAAGCCCTTTGTCAATTTATTGCTTATACTCATAAGTCACATAAAGGAAGTCAATTAAGCTAAGGAGATAATAAATGCTACACCAAAAAATGGATGGTTGCATCAAGGAAAATTATAGCTTCAATTATGGAATATTGTAATAGAGGATCTTCCTTTAAACAAAAAGCTCTTTTGGAAGACTATAAAAGAAAAAGTCTTGGCTAAAGTTTAGTTGAAAACATTAGGGAAAATGCATTTTTATTTACATTCTATTAGAGGAGGTTTGTTATCTAGTACTCAAAAGTATCTATCCTCACTATTCCTATTCATTTAAGGAATTGAATTGCTAGAGTTCTCATCATCTTCTTATTGAGATAGGTCATTGGATCAATTTACCAAGAGAACAGTGTATTTATAGAATATGCAAATAAAGCATAGAAGATGAAGAACATATCTATTTATTTTGCCCATCTTTGGCTTACATTTGAATGAATTACAATATGAATTTGCTGATTGTTGTCTTTCAAATTGACCCTATCTGCTTGAGGCATTATATCAATGATGTTTTTAACTTTCTTCAAAAATATGTTGTGGAATTGACCCTATCTGCTTGAGGCATTATATCAATGATGTTTTTAACTTTCTTCAAAAATATGTTGTGGCTTTGTAACCATCCGACAAATCCTTTGTGATACCTGGATGTAATAAAAATTTCCAGTTTCCAGTAGGATCTAGATACATCTTAGAATATATAGGTCCTATAACCAAGGGTCATGTCAAATCCATGTCGGTGATCCTTGACTCAATGACTAAAGCATTATGTTAATAGCCACAGGTTCAAGGTTCACGTCCGCATGTGTCAAATGGCAAAATTTACAAATGATACAAAACAAGATCTAGAAAATCAAAAGAATTGAGATTAAGAAATATTCATTACACACACTTTTCATTCATGAAGCCGTAAACACAGTTTTCATTCATGAAGCCATAAAGGATGATAAATAAATAACTAAACAAGCTGATTGCATGTATACCAACCTTGTGAAGAAACAAAGTAAGGTTTTCATGACCATTTTGAAATGGCATGTTGATGGCTAGACTGCGGCAATAATGATACATTGCAGTCATTTCATCTCCCATTTGTATGGCTAAATATGCGAGCTGCAAAGAAGGTCAACCAAAAAAATGTTTGGCATTTAAAAGAACAGATGCTTAAAGGAAAGACTTAATGAAGTACATGCAATGTTTTCAATGTTCTTGCAAGATCAACTGACATGAAGAATGAAAAACTTAAACAAAGCATATGCAATGTATTCAATGTTCTTGCATCATCTACTAATATAAAGAATAAATGAAACTGAGATTGAAACTATTTTTAATTATGTCAGAGACCTTGTAAATCTATTGGATCAGTTCAGTTTCAACAATTATTTGCATAATGCTTGTATATCTCAACAACAGTCTATCGATTGAACATGTGACTCATAGAATATCAGGATGCCATAAAGAGCACTTGAGTACTGAAGTTTAGGAGCCTACAGAGATTTTTCAAATACTGAAATAATTTTATTTAAAGTTTGCAATGCAAGGCTTGTAAATGTATGTATCTGCAGCATTCCTAAGCTGGGGATTCATCCTACATGCCACTAATGATAATAATTTCAAGAAATTGGTGTATTTCATTACATAAATATCCACGTTAGTATAGGTCAATGATGCATAAGCCGTTGAAATTTCAAGTGCACATTCAAGTCTCAATACAACAATTTCACTCAAATTGAATGCCTCCAACTACCCACAGGTACAAATATTGAAATGATATTCAACATGATTATTAGCGCTGCCAAGGATATGTGCAGGTAAAGAATTTGTGTTTAGTTAAGACTAAGATGTAGAAGCAACTGACAGGCATCCAAGGAGACTGATCTACCTGAAGCTATAGCTGGAATGTACAATTTTACCGTGCCCTCAAATTGGCACATGTATCAGCATACCTGCTTGGGATCAAAGCTGGGACTTGTAAATCACAAGATGCATGCTTTAACCAAGTGAGCTATGCCTCACTGACTTGATAGAATCTACATGAGAATCAAAAAAAAAAAAACATTCAAGACCAAAGAAACACAACTTCTGATGGTTCTGAAAATTAGGTCTACTTCCACTCTTAACGTGCCTACCTCAACCCTTCTTCTCATTATGATTTCAAAGATAAATACCATTACAATGGATGGTTTAAGAAAAGAAGATTAGGAGAAAACAATCAAGTGCATAAAAGAAAAATGAAACTTCACGTGTTTTAGATCAAGGCCACAAAACTTTCATCAAAATTTTGTGTCAAAATTTTAAGAATCTGGCCTTGATACAAAATTGAGATATTGTGTAACTTGAATTATCAAATCCACTTTTCAAGAGTTCATGATACTTTTGATCCTTTAAATCCTACAAGTACAAGAATGTGTTTCTTAATCAATTTTGAAAACCTCCCTCTGTTTTCCAGAAACAATCTAAACTCACGCATCTTTCACCCCAACGCCACCGTTACTATAGGCATTTAAATATTTAATCACTTCAACGGCTAACCAAGCAACTATTCCACAGGCTATTTGTTACCCAGAAGATTCCCGTTAAAGAACCTCCATGACTGATAGTTGATGCAGGCCTACTATTTGGCAGGTCCCTGTCTGTGTTTCATCAGCAAATGTCACAAAGCCATTCTCCCTATACGCACTGCCTCTATAATTTGAACACTACAATTTTTCCATGAAGAATACTGCCCGCTTCAATGGAATTTCGCGATTTCAATTTATCTTCCATTGTACAGTTACAGGCCAACTTTCATTATTAATCAGCGTTACATTACAAACAAGTTGCAAGCTTTTTAATAAAACTTCACAATTCACCTATGCATAAATATCCTTTAAGACGTATCTCTCGGCGCAGAAGAAAGTACAAAGAAAAGAAAATGAGGATTGTTTCTGGATTTCCTCCTCTAAGTCTACAGCAAATCCAAAGGCGTTCGCAAAGTGGCAGATAATTATCAGAACTAGGAAATCCATCCAAGGATACAGAACAACCGTTTCAACGACAATAACACTTGCTCATGTTGATAGCGTAACTAACTATTACAGAGGATTCCACCGTCTAAAATTTGAAAGTTTTCGAGAAAGATGAACTCGCGCAGCAATCGTAGTACCTGATTATGAGGATCACCGCGGAAAGGGTAAACGAAAGCGGCATGGCGGTAATACGCAGAGGCGACGCTCCAGTCGCGCTTGCAGGGGTTGGAAACGCCGAGAAGCTGCTTGTAGCGCGCCAGGTCGCCAATGTACACAAACAACTTGTGGCACGAAAGCGCGAAGGCGTCGTCGTCGTCGTCGTCGTCGTCGGACTCGCCGCGGCGAAGCTCGCCAGGGCACGCAAACGGTGCAAGGCCACGCGCGGTCCTCAACTTGACAATGAGTCCATTCAAGTATCCGGAGGACTCGTCGAGGAAACCTCTGCAGGAGGCCACCAAATGCTGCATCTGCTGCGAGTCCTTGATGCCTTTCTTCTTGAGCATGTCCATTTTCTGGCGGAATTCCTTGATCGCGGAGTAATGGAGGTTCCAGAGGCTTCGTTCTACGTCTATGCTGGGAGTAAAGGGGGACGAGGAGGATGATGTGGAGCAGCAGAAGCACAACAACGATTCGTAGGCATCTCTGAGCTTCACTCGCAGGCTCCTGACCGCAGGATCCAGAGTTCCTTTGGTTTTCAGCATCTCCGAAAGCTTGGCCTCCATTTTTGTGATAGAATTTTGTAGATCTTTGCCTGGGCTGCATTCTTCTTGTTCTTGGCCTCGGCCATTCCGATTTTCTGCTGCTGGTGCTGCTCTGCTGATTCTGGTGGCCTTGCCTCGAGCATGAGCATTTGCAGACGATGTGCCGCACTCCATTTGGCAATTACAAATTCAGGGGAGCTGTTGCCCGCACTTGCAATTCATGTATCTCATGTTTCCGACACTCTTTACAGATATCGTGGGCGAGTTTGAAGACGATTTGTATTGGGGGCGCATGGAAGACAAAATATGATTAAATTTGTTCAAATAATAAATTCAATATCACACGAGGCCTTCGAGATTATATACAACCAAAAGCTGCTGCATCTTTTTTCCATGTCAGGGTAAAATTGTCAAATTATATGAAAAATAAGAGCACAACCCTGAGCATTAAGGAGTACCATCAAATAAAAATTTATCGATACGGTTAAACCCTACAACAATCTAAGATACTTTAAATGTAATGAAACAAGGAGTAAAACAATGTTGTATATTGCACAAATGATTTCCTCGTTGTTGTTAAGTAAAAAGGAGCAAATTGAGCCTTGGCGATGTAACTAAAGAAAAAGGTTAACTTTTAAAGGTGTCGTCGAGTTTAAAATAGTTTTAGTTTTATTGTGGTAGAAATGCAAAGAGAGGTTAACATGTAAATAAATAACAATTTAGTGTGGAAAAATGTGAATGCTTAGATATACATTGAGTGTTATAAGAAGAGATAAATTGCACAATGCAAGTGTTACAAAAAGAAAGGCTTAGAGTAGCTTTCTTTTGCTCTTGTATGATTTAAACATGTGTAAACAGATTAGATAATGAGCCTATTAAAAAAAGTTCCTACATCACTATTCCATGGAAACCACCAAAAGGAAGACCAAAAGAGATATGGGAAAAATATCTCAAGATTATTTAAAGAAATTGTAAATAAGTAAACACCTAGCTCTTCATAGAGGCTAATGACAAAAGAGAACTTATGTAATCAATCCCATTTTGTAGGGACAAGGCTAGAATGATGATGATGAAGAACATGCAAATGAATTGGTGTTTTCTTATAGTATTTTTTTTTTCCATGTATTTCTGTAATTATTTTACAAGAGTTTTCTTATAAGGGGTTTTCTTATAAGGGTTTTATTTTTATTGTACAATAGTTTTGGACATTTTACAATGGTTTTAACATAGTAAAAAGTTATAAGTTAGCCATGCCTTTTATCATGCCTATCCATATTGTGGTATGTAAAAGCATTAATTTTAGTGACTTTGGAAAAGTCCAAACACTTGATTTGGAAGCTCTAGGTCATGGGTTCAATTCTGTTGGACAATGTTGAGTTATATAAAGTTATAATTGGACTATATATCTTGAGATGTACCTATGTTTCTCTTATTTTGGGTTCCAACACCTCCTAACTTTGGAAAATTCTATTTATTTTGAAATGAAATGAAATGAAGCTTTATTATATCTGAAGACCCATAAGACTTATTGGATAGATATTACAACTTCATGAAAAATAAAGACAGCTGCTACAAATTGACCAAGCACCAATGGGAGCATCAAAAACAAATCATACAAGTTTTTTGTTATAGCATTATAACCTTGTTTCAAATGGGTAGTCATAGTATAAGAAAGAAATACATGTAACTCATTTTCAAGGGCTCTTGATCTACACAACCTACAAATTCATACTTCTCACAAGAGTTGAATCCATCTTTCACTTTTAATTTAATTTTAAGATGATGAGAACTTAAATGAAGCTTGCTAATAACATTTATACTTGATGGAATAGCAATTGAGAGATAGTAAGCTTCTATGTCTAGTTTATTAGATTGAATGTTGTGTAAATAAAATTGCCTCTTGCCTTCCATATTAGCCTAAATTTGTATTGAAATATGCTTAGGATTTTAATGCATGTCCTAGTAAGAGATATTCAATTTTCTTAATCATTGCATCCCTTGAAAATACCTACCACTGTCTCATGAATCCTTAAGAGCTACTTTAGAGAATTTATCTTGCTTTGAGATAAATCAAGTGGCACAAGGCTTCTGCTTCTAAAGGTAATAAATCACATTCACATAATAACATTGACTAAGATGGTTGTATCTTTACCTTTAACTCATTGAGAAGAAAATTTTTTTGTACTCTTTGAATATCTTTCCAAAGTTTAGCGCTAAGTCCAAGTCCCTAAACAACACATCCATATAATACAGTAGGATAGATGATAGTATGAAAAATTTGTTTTATGACCTTCCAAGTCTAAAGGCCTAAATCCTTGCACTTGTAGAGCCTCAAAACCTTTTATTATTTTTTCTTTTATGCACTTCCCCCACATATTATTTTCATATAAATGAGACCCAAATATTTAAGAGAATCTACTATTTGCATATTGGTACCTTTAGAATGGAAGTTATAACAATTATTTATTGTACCCCAAATCATCAATTTGGTTTTATCTACATTCACTTTTGATGGGACGCGATATCGCATGGGCCGCGATATCACGTACATGATATCGCATTGGCCCCTACAATATCACATACGTGGTATCACAGCCCATCGCCTTGTCTATTAATAAGAGGTGGCTTTCCCTTGTTTCCTCATCTAGACCTAGACCCTTAGCTAAACTATAGCAATTTTACCATTCCAGAGATAAAATAATTTCCATGTGCCTGCAGTAGGAGTCTTAAAGTGAACGGATCTTTATTCGAGCAAATTGTACCTAAGCACACATTTGTGTACGGAAATAAAGACAAACTTTCTGATAAACCTTGCAATGCATGGATTAAGCTAATTAGGATTTAATTAATGTTAAATTCTTAAATGCTTTCTTAGATAATTAATCTCTCTCAACCCTCAACTCCTAGTTAAGTGCATTCAGTACGACCACTTCAAGCATGTGTGCTACGCTTGGTAACCCAGTAATGAATAGCGTTTGGTAATCCCAGTAGTGTTGCATTGGTTCAGGGTGTGTATGGTAAGTGGGAATGGATACTGATGCTAGGACGATTAAAGCTTAGTTAGTGAAAGTTAGTTACTTAGTCTCTTCACCCTTTCTTCACTTTAGAGTGGTCCCAACACATGTGAGAGGGGACACTTGTGCTTTGAAGTGTTCTTAAGTGGTCGAAAGTAAGAGATGGGTGCCATGTGGCAATGGAGACATACTTTGACTTGCATTCTTTCTCCTTCTTCATGTTCTCTTCTTTTTTATGTTTTCTCCTATATCTTTTGAATTTTTCTTCCTTCATTGAGGGGTCATTTCTCAATATTTTAATTTTTATGGAGTCTATCATGATTTTACATCTTTGATACAATTTTTATCATTTTGAATACATCATGAGAATTAGGGTGACATCAAATATACATCACTCTAATTTGTCACACAATATAGTCTCATATTGTAGTCACAATAGACAACCAAACTTAAGGTAAGAAACTCTTAAAATTGGATGACTATTCCGACAATGACTTAGACATGACCAGTATTTTATGTGAAAGTAAGAATTTACCAAAAGACCATGGATACAAGGAAGGATACCCATTGCAACATCATCATCATAAATAACACAAGTATCAAATTCCATTAGGCAATTCTTCCATAACATTAAAAAGAGAGTAAGATTAGGAAACTTCATATGAAGAATGTGTCTAAGTTTGACAACAAATATAATTTCAATCCTCATAATCATCTACAAGCCTTTCTTGATGCATGCATTTTTGCAAAACATATAAGACAAATGACAAAATTAAAGTAGAAATTGTGTCCAATAGTTTTAATCAAGGAAGTTGAAAGTTGGTACAAATTCCTTAAACCACAATCAATTAAAAAGTAGAGTCAATTTTTAGAAGTATTCAATGAAAAATATCAAATGCATATAAAACTATGTAACCTAAAGAAGGAAATCTAATAATGGATGCACAATATTAATGAATCTTTAGATAAGTAGTTATCATATATTACTACATGAATGTCTAGGATAAATTTTTTGGGCAAAAGCTTTTTAAAAAAACTAAGTGAGGCATATCATTGATGGTTTTTGAATAGGTCTTAGAAAAGCTTAGGTTTCTATGCCTAACGAAGACTTCAAGAATTGTAGATACATCAAATTTAACAACTCATTAATTAAGTGGACAAGAAAAACAATAACTTCAAAAGAGAAAAAGCACAAAAGAATTTCATTAGCATCTAATGTACAAAACATGGTGAATAAACTATGTGAATCACAAAAGCTAAAAATAATTAGAGAGATTGCATATCAAAAGACCTACCAATTCAAGAATCTACTTTAGAAATTTTGGTTAATATGAATAAATTGTATGATGATAATAATGAAATTTTTTTCATAATCCTCAAAATAATTGACAAAAACTTTGAACAAGCAAAATTAGCAATCATTGAGAATAGACAAGAAAAGATGGAAAAGAAAGATAAAATAAAGCATAGTTGCAATTGTGAATATGATATTTAAGACAAAAGAGGATGATGGTTGCCATTATGATCAATATAAACATGCAAAGATAATTGTTTGGTTATGTCATAAATGGTTGCTACATCTTAGGAAATTAGAGATTATGCCCTAAATCCCATGTTAATTGATGAGTGGTGAGGTACCCCTACACTCAACCATACGAATACGAGCGTTTCATGCATGATTTGGTTAAACTCTGCAAACGGCCTAGTTGTGGTATCTAGATAGTTACTCGTTGATCGTAGTTCACTGTCTTCCCACCTGGACTAGTATTTGCTTTGTCACGTATGGTTTAGTCCAGAATGAGGTGTATGATGTGTTCCTAAACTAATGCTACTCCTAGAGACAATGGAAAATAATCTTTAATTAAGGTAGGAGGAGAGGGAGAGAGAGTTAAACTACGAGGAGATAGGGAGAGAGAATCTAAGCTAGCCTAAGTGCGATGAGCATCCGTTCCTTAATCATTCGTACACATCTCGGACCTCGTGCATGACTACCACTGGGATTACTAAGCGCATGGCCCAAGTACGCTACTGGGATACCAAGTAGTCACACGTAGATGCTTGTGATTAAGTTGTACTTATTCTGCATTTAATAACGATAAATAACAATAACAATTAAATAATTAAACTAAGTGAATGCTGTAATGATGAAGTAATCTCGATCGTTGTTTCCGGTCATGTGCATGTCCAAGTATGTCACACTCGAATAAAGGATGTCGTACAATTACAATCATCACATTTCAGGCATGCACTGGGAGAAAGGGTTGAGAAGAACTAAAAATGAAAACTAAAAGACTACTGTAACTTTTCTATCTTAACTTGCTAACTTCGTACGCCTCAATGTGTATTTATAAGCCTTCATAGGAGTCACGATATCGTGTACCCGATATCGTTACTTAGGTCGCGATATTGCGTACCCGATATCATAGATCCGATATCATGTACTGAATATCATAGATCCGATATCGAGGGTCCGATATCGAGGGTCCGATATCGGAGCCCAATGAATCACGATTCATCATTAATAAAGAAATAAACACCTAAATGGCGATCATATTCTCATGGTAAATAATATAATCACAAAATAATTATGACTAATAATGATAAGACCCATAGTTGTGGAAGATTGCAGCATCAAAATAGTGTTATCATTAAAGGTATCTAACTCTTATGACTATTACATATAACAGCTAGTATCTCTTACAACTTATATGAGTCAAGAAATGTCTATTGTGCAACATTTTGCTATCCATTATTCTCTAAAATACCATCAAATTGAAATCTCAGTTTCATCAAATCAACTCTAAACATAACCATATCATAGTCCTAACCTTAGTTTCCTATGAGCTCCATGAGCTCCATTGTCAACTAGTCCACTACCATAAACGTAAGGAGAGAGATCTCATCACAACCACAAAAAAGAAATGTTGTTAGAATTGCAAGAATACAAGTTGAAACTAATAATTCAAAAAAAAAAAAAATAGAAAGAGAGAAAAAGGACACCTTTCTTTCAACTAAGGAAACATGAAATTGAATGAATGAAAATAAACATATCCTCCTTGCAAATATTTATGGATAAAAGAATCACAAGGTGCATAATGTCACTAGAATTAAGCCATAAAATAGATAGTAATGATGACTTGTGCAAGCATTAATATTAGCAAGAAAACAGATATATCATGAAATCTTAGATCATTAGGAAACAAATGTTATTAGACTTAGGAATATGGAAGTTAATTTGCTATCTTAGAAAATGGTTAATAGATGACATATTTCATCTAAGGAAGTATGCAACATAGAATTATAGTTGACTAAAAAAAACCCTATACTTTAGAAACTATACTTTTTATAACTAGTTTAGCTATATATTTATAATATATATCTATTATTTGGCCAAGAGAATCTTATATATTTTACAAATTAATAAAATCTCAAATTGATTATTGACAATTGATGTTCATATTGAATACCAAAATCAAAATGACTTTACGTTATTCAATAATAATTTTTGTGAAAAGTTTTGCTAATTCGATTCATAGTGTTTTTTTTCCATGGTGTGGACTTTACATTGTGTTTTTTTTTTTCATGGCGTGAACTTTCCATCGTGTTTTTCTCCTTTGTGGGATCTTATGTGGCATGTGACATGGAGGACGACAAAATACACTCCCCCCTCCCCCATCGCATGAGATGTATTGACCTCTCCACCAAAATTATTTCACGAAATATGGAAACTACACTCATGACTAGTCTTACTTGGTAAATTATCTAATGTTAAATGTAGAAATTGAACAACAATGATTCAATTATAATGCAAAAATATGGCTAAGTGAAATGCATGCTAAATTTTTCATTCTAAGTTTATAGAAAATGAGCAGAGAGACTAGGAAAGAGGTTCAAGAGTATGAGCAAGATATGGAGGGATGGCTTATTGCTTTTATTTCCCACACAAGTGTCCATAACTCTAGATATTTTTATTCCATTTTTTACCCATACTTCTTAATTCTCACTTCTCCTCACTCTTGAAAACAAATATTGGCACCCCACGATTGAGCCTTTCCTTTCTCTCTCACAATCCTATTTTTGATGCTCTAAAGCTACGATGCAATACATTTTGTATATGAGTTTGTGATCAAAAACCATCATATTAGTACTTTGGATGTATTGCTGGTGTCTACAAATAGCACAGTTCTGTTCAAGTAATTTCATGGGGAAGTAATTACTCTCTTTATTTATTTACCCTGCTCAAGGGAAATACAATTGGTTTGTCCATTTTTTGAATGCGTTCTCCTAACAAGAACTCCCCTCTGCTATCCCGTGAAACATTACCAACTGTTGTTTTATCCATTTTCGTCTATTTCACTCCAAAGGCGGAGATCACGTAGAAAATGCCTCTTTCTCTGTTTGTGCGTTGATGGTTGATACCCAAATTCCAGGTAATGAAATGAGATCGTCAAAAGCAAACATTTGACAACAGGCGAGGATGCTGTCCTGTTGAGACGAGAAGCAGCTCTGCAGTGCTACTGTTGCTGTTGCTGTTGATGTTTTGGATAATTCATGGATACCGCTATCTCAACGCTGGCCACTCGCTTATCTCTGTCTCTGCCTCTGCTTTCCTTCAACGAGTTTTCTAAGATCAAGCACGATCTTCGAAGGTTCAATTGCAGCAGATTCAGGTGCAGATGCAGCAGCATGACAGCATCCTCCTCCTTTTCATCATCATCAGACGAAGCAGCGTCGTCTCAAAAATGGATAGAATTTTCGCATCTGTCGGCGTGCGTGCGATCTCTTATGGAGGGAGTGTCTTCCATGGTTGATTCAGAGCTGGCTTCTGAGCTCACTCCGAATCTCACACCCGCCGATGTCAGATTCTTCCAGAATGCTAATGCCTCTTCCAAAGGCTCTGTTATTATAAGGTCCGGAACACCGGCTTCCAAGGTCCAACACCTAACCCTTGCTCTTTCCTTGTTTCTTCCGTTTCAATTTGGGGCTAATTCCTGGGGTTTCGTTTCGTCCTTTCCTTTTTCCTTTCAACTCTATCTTCGAGTCTGTAAGGATCGAATTTTTACGACGTTTAAGATTATTAATGTTTAAGATGGAGTTCTTAACAGATTTCAACTACTAACGTGTTTTATTTAAGAAATGTTTTGCACACGCTGGATCAGCATGAACGAGTTTGAAAAACAATGTAAACAACCGAGTTTGAGTCAGTTTTAATTTGTAGGTAGACCTTGAAGAGGATACCATGCCTTTGAGGTTGTCATAATTCGAACAGAATAATCCGCGCCAAAGCACTTCAATTGGACTCTGTTTACTTACATTCTGAAATCTGAAATGGACACACAACTGGCAAGATAAATGAACGATGTTAAGTGGAGTAGTAGCAATAAACGAAGGCTTTAAGATAAAGGAAAATTGCAAAATCACAAAATTTGCGAACTCTGATGAACTGCTGAGTTTGTTTCTGAAAGCAGATCCTTTCATTTGATGGGATGCATGCTTGGATTCTTTGATATTATAAATAGGTCAAAAATTGAAATTTCTTCGATTTCATTTCTTCAGTGAATAGATGCAACGCTATAGCTGCAAAAATCTATCTCAGGTTTTTGTTCTTACAGCTCATTCGTCAATTTGTGGAACCCTGTGGACAAATGGCAGGTAAAAAAAGAGCGCGTTTCTTGACTTCCGTTGAATTTATCTTACGTTTTTTTACAACGTGATGATTCTTGCGCGGTTCCATTAAATCAGCAAAGTAATTTTTCTGCAATGTGATATGGCACCAAGCAATTCTTCACTTCCCAGTATCTCTGTAGGAATGTCTATCCATCTCCCTATTTCATTTCCTGGCTAGTGAAAAGCCAGCCATGGCCATGGCCCACGAATATTATCTCTATTTATTTTCAAGTACGTTTTTTTCCCGCCTGGTTTTCACGTTCCTCCAAACTGCTTACGTTCTGAGATGCTTTATTTTGACAATCTAAAACTTTGTTTTGGGCTTGGCCTATAGCTTATTGGTTACATTGCTCTTTCTCCATAGAGACCTATTTTCAAATTTCTATGCTACCCATCACTGCTATTTAGAGCTACGGAGGGCTGTAAGTGGATGTGGGTATTAGTGAATAATAATAATAATCATCATCATAGTCTGGTCACCAACTTCCTTAACCTTCCGGTAGGGTAAATTAATATATGTGGATAATCCTAATCTGAAAAATAACTATATATAATCTGAATTTGAAAAATACCAAATATAGATATCCCAAATGAATCTATGACTATATATACTCTTGAACCTTATAACCAACACAATACTAAGCTTGTTAGAACTTAAGCAGTTGTTAGAGAGTAAACAACTAATGCATAGTGCTAGGGTTTTCTACCAATTAGAAAGAATATTCAAAGTTTGTTTTTTTCCTCCTTTTTTTTTTTCAAAAATATCATAGGAGAGAGTTCATGACCCAAAATGTTCTTGGAGGAGATGACACTTACAAGGGTGCATTTCATGCAAGTTTTAAAATTTGAAAATCAAGAACTTAGAAGAACGATATGAGATAAGACTTTTAAGAGGATGTGAGAATAGACTATAGGAAAAAAGTTTACTAGAGCATGTGGGAATAGACACGATTGCAATTTGATTTAAAGTTGCAACTACCTAGTGCTTGTGTGGGATCTTACTACTTGTTGATCAAGATACCATGGTGAGTTATTATCCAATAGAGCAACGCACATGTAGATTTTGTGCAAAGGTAATAGTCTGAAGAATTTGCCTTTTTCATTTGGTCTTTTTAATTCATTAGGATTTAAATATGACAACATGAAGAATTTGCCTTTTTCATTTGGTCTTTTTTAATTCATTAGGATTTAAATATGACACTCAAATAAAAGAGTTACTACAATAAACCGTGAAGCACTTTTCAAGACTCATCAATAACATATCAAAACCTTATAAAAGTTATTGTTCTGAAAACCTACCTTATAAAAGTTATTTTTCTGAAAACCTTTGAATCTCGAGGACGGACTAAAACATTTCAACTGCCTTTTCCAAATTAAGGGGTTTGCCGGCCAGAAAGTTTTTTCATAAAATAGCCACACATTTCGAAAAGGATAACTTACAAATTTTTAGCCATTTTTTAATGTTTTTTCGTTTTCGTGGGAGTTTATATTTACGTTGAGTATCCCTGCCATGGCAGCTCTGTATTTACGTTGAAGTTGAGAGAATTTTCGGAACTTGCTCATCTTATTGGCAGGTTGTGATTTACAGATCGACTACGTTCTTGGTTCATGGCTAAATTGCAATCTTCCGTCGGGTGTTCTGAACATCAGCACGATAATGGGAATGCTGAATTCCTCAACAGATGCACCGCATATAGTTTTTGAGGTCATCCAGAGCAGACCAACTGCAATGACACTTATCCTTGATCTAATTCCCAGGAAGGACATGGTCCTTGAACCCGAGTACCTGCAACGCTTTTACCAGGATACCCAACTTGATATTCATCGCCAGGCACTTGAAAAGCTTCCTCAGTCGCGCCCATACATTTCCCCCTTCCTTTTTCAGCGCATTATAGTCTCACCCACTGCAATAGAGTTAAACTTGGATAGCCAAATCAAAGATTCAGATGGCAAGCAAGAAAGCATGGATGAGATAATTAAGAACAAATTGGAGCCAGTTGTGCAGGAAGTATTTAAAATCTGGTTCAAAAGCATTTCAAAGCTCGGAAAACCAACAGAGAAACATGAGCAACAGATTCTCCTGAAAAGAGACAACAGCATCAAGGAAATGGCTATTGAGATAGATCTGTGTTCTAACTTGCCCAGACTGTTTGGACAAGATGTCGCTGATCGTGTCATCGCTGCCATAAGAAATAAATTTTAAGATCGGCTTTTAACCCTTTCTTCTAGCATAATCATTGCCGGGTCTTTATTCAGAAGGTTTGTAGAAATGGAATGTGAATTAGTATTGCAGATGTTTTTAGATTTGAGATGTTTACTTGGCTAGCTCAATCGTGTGGAATGGATTTTACAACCTTTGAGGCCATGATGCATTATAAAGAATGTATAATTGAAATTGAAGATTTTATTTAGTTTTAACAACTTAACTTTTAAAACAATATTCTTGATGATGACAATGTATATTGTCTAAAAGAAATGATTCAATTTTTCCCATGAGCCTTGATCAGCTTCACTACTTTCTTATACACAACATTTATCTTATGCAAAATAAAAAGTTAAAACAATATTCTTGATGATGACAATGTATATTGTCTAAAAGAAATGATTCAATTTTTCTCATGAGCCTTGATCAGCTTCACTACTTTCTTATGCACAACATTTATCTTATGCAAAATAAAAATAGATTTGGTAAAGTGGCTAAGTATTATTAGATTAAACAAAAGTAGATCATACAAACGTTTTATTACAATTATGAAATAAAATGAAGCTTTATTATATCTCAAGCCCCATATGATCTTTTGGACAAATATTACATTTTCATGAAAAATAAAGATACTCTACAAATTGACAAAGCCCTAATGAAGTATTAAAAATAAATCATACAGGCTTTTTGCAGGAACATTATAATGTTGTCTTAAATGGGTAGTCATATCACAAAAAAGAAACATAGGTAACTCATTTTCAAGGGTTCTTAATTTGCATAACTTACGAATGTGCTTTTTTAAGGAGAGCTGAATCCACATGCCACTTTCAATTCTAAGATGATGAGAACTTAAGCAAAGCTTGTTGATAGCATTCCAATACTTGATGGGAATAGTAGGTGAGTAAAAGTGAGCTTTTATATCTATTTTATTAAATTTAATGGTGTAAATAAAATTTCCTCTTTGCCTTCTACATTAGCCTACATCTATGTTAAAACCTTTTGCTTAACTTTGTGGCAAATATGCCTAGGATTTTGTTGCATGTCCTCCTAAGAGACATTTGATTTTCTCAACTATTGCATCCCTTGAAAATACCAACCATAGTTTCACACATCTTCAAGAACTACTTTAAAGAATTTTTCTTGCCTTGAGATATGCAAGCTATGAGTGTATGTAATGAATTGCTATAAGGCTTCTGCTTCTAAAGCTAATAAATCACATTTACATAATAACATTGAGTAAGGTGTTTGCATCTTCACCTTTTACTCATCGAGAATTTTTTTTTTTTTGCACTCTTTCAATATCTTTCCAAAGTTTAGTGTTGAGTTTAAGTCCCTAAACAATACATCCATACAATACAATAGGATAGATGATAGTATGTGATGAGACGCGACTTGCACTAGGCCGCGATATCGCGTACGCGATATCGCAACCGCCGCGATATCGC
>MNCI01033306.1:351964-372107 GCA_015680685.1 Gnetum montanum
TACACCGTGACACATACAAGCAAGCCTGGGAAGACAACGAACGATTAACCCCAAGTGTTTCTTGTGGCGTTAAGGCATTTAGTCTGCGGAGTTCGACCGGATCGCGCGTGCACGCTCGTATTCGTATGGTGGAGTGTAGGGGTACCTCGCCACTCATCAGTATGAAAAATTTGATTTTTGACCTTCCAAGCTCAGAGGAGTAAATCCTCATCCATATAATACTTTTTGTTCAAGACGTTCAATCAAAGGACAATTAAAAAAAAAAAAATCACGATCCTCATCCTTAAGAGCTCTTGAATCACATACTGTGCATGTGTGCTCTTCTCTAAGGAAGTTCATCCACCTCCCACTTTTTTTTTTCTTAAGTTTGATGTAAACTCAAATGAACTTATTGATCAAGCTACAAGATTTGATTAGCATTGTAGATGTAAGATAAGAAACTGCTAACTTTAGTCAATTGCCTTTGTGACACTCTAAGTAAATTATTTTCTTATCTTTCACATTTGACTAAAATTTTGCCCAACACTTGCTTCTTCATTAACTTGTGTATGTGCTTAAGATTACTTTGCACTACCTCCAAGGAGATATGCCATGTTTCTAACTATTGTATGTCTTGGAAGTAGCATCTTTGTTCTTGTGTATCTTCAATGAGTAGTTTGGAAAATTAAGTTTTGCTTTGCCTTTACTAAATTTTGAATATAGCTAATGAATTCATAGAGAGTTTCAGCTTCTAAGAGAGGTAAGTCACATTTTAGAAGTAACATAGAGTAATGTGTTTGTGCCTTCATCTTTAATTCATCTAATAAAAATATTCTTTGCATCCTTTTAGTAACCTACTAATTTTTTGTTCTAAGGCATAAATCCCATATAGAACACCCATACTATAGGATAAATGATAGCTTGAAAATGTTTTCTTCCAACCTTCAAAGCCTATATTACCATAACCATTAAAGTCATTAAAACTTACAAAATTCCTAAATGTAACATTGACAATTTAAAAATAATAATGACAACATCCTTTTCACAAAGGTTCATAAAGGTGATGCTATGGTACATGTTAATGCTATAGTTATGATATGATGGTTATAAAAAATTTTTAAAGTCCTAATTTAAACAAATCTTTAGATGATATAATTAAGAAATCATCAATACCATGTAATTGCTTCATTTAAGGTGAGAGGTGCAAAAACCTACTTTTTACCACTTGGATATCGTATGACCTTAAAAATTATTTTGACCAAGAGGTTAACTGCTAGTTGATTGGACTTTGTCATAGTAAATAAATAATTATCATCATAACGGTGTCCAAAAGAACTTTTTCACAGATATTATTATTGGTATGTAATGGTTGGACCAATTACAAACCCAAAATTTAGGGCTAAGCAACTACCATTATAAGAGTTATTTAACACTATTTTTGATTTTTATTTTTAATATGAAAATCAATTGTTAGTGAATCAATTCTAGGACTTCATTAATTTAAAAAAGAAAAATATTCTTTTAGTCAAATAATAAGTATATATCATAAATATATAGCTAAATTAGTTCCAACTTTAAAAACCTATGATTCAAAAAAGAAAGAAATGGTATTAATAAGAGCATAATTTTTTTATTTTCCATGTAAGAAACAATGATACTATGGTGGGAATGAGGAGATCAAAACTTCAAACCCTTTTTAATTACTTCTTTCAATATTTCACACTTACAAGAACTTAAACAAAGATAAAAATGTTCTAAATATTTATTCCCTCTAATTAATTATACTTTTTAAATTTTTGTATAATATATATCATCATCATCATTCGAGCCTTGTCCCAAAAAAATAGAGTAGGTTATATAATACACCCACTTACTAATGAATCGTTGTCGATTGGCTGCCTCAACGGGCATGTGTTGATGCAGCCCTATCGATGTAACCCTGTTGACGATGCAAAGTCAAGTCAAGCCTATATAAATGCGCATACCCATCACATTTATGACATGTTAAGTCACTAGTGTAGTGAAGCTCTTGCAGTTTTCTTTCCCTGGAGTTAGAATATTTTTTAAGGACCCTGCAATATGAACTAATGCAATTGTATGGATCTTTATTCGAGCATCATGTACCTGAACATATTGATGTGATTGGCAATAAAGACGAGATTCTTGACATTCATTGCAATACTTGTAATAGATTAATGTTTCTTACATGCACTTTGTTATTAATGTACATTCTTGTCTTAATTAATTAATACATTTAATGATGAATACATAAGTACGACCACTTCAAGCATACCATTTAACACTTGCTAATCCTAGCAGTGGCCATTTGGTACACCCAGCAATTGTCACTTGGTAACCTAGTAGTGTTAGTACAATTTCAAGATGTGTACAACAAGTGGGCCCGTATACTTATGTTAGGATAGTTAGCCTTAGAACCATTCGATAGCTAGAGTAGTTAATTATTAAACATTTATCTTTTTATCAATCCTTAGGTTAAACATATGTAAAAATATAAATATAAATAAATATCATATGCCTTAACTCACACTAAATCATACATAAGAGCCTACACAAGTGAGAGTTAAGAAGACAACTGATGAGTGGTGAGGTACCCCTACACTCAACCATATGAATACGAGTGTTACACGTGCGATCCGGTCAAACTCCGTAGACTAAGTGCCTACACGCCTTATGGAACACTTAAGGTTAATCATTCGTTGTCTTCCCAAACTTACTTGTATTTATCACGGTTGTATGGTTAAGTAAGTTTGAGGTATATGATTTTTATGTCTTTTGTGTTTTATCTCCTATGCTAATGAGGTGAAGGGTGAAGAGACTAATTAACTAACTTTAACTAACTAATTAAGCCTTAATTAACCTAGCATCAGTATCCATTTCCACTTACTATTCACACCCTGAACCAATGCAACCTTGGTTACCAAACGCTATTCGTTAGAGATCACCAAGCGTAACGCATGTGCTCGAAGCGGTCGTACTGAATGCACTTAACTATGGGAGAAGGGTTGAGAGAGATTTAATCACTAATAAAGCATTTAAAAAATAAACAATAAATAACAATAAATAAAGTCCTATCTAGCTTAGTCCATGCACTGCAAGGTTTATCCAAGAAGTTCGTCTTTATTTCAATACACAAACTTGTGTTTAGGTAGAATATTTGCTCGAATAAAGATACGTTCACTTTGGAACTCCTACTACGGGCACAAGGAAATTATTCTATCTTTGGAGAGGAAAAACTACTAGAGTTTCGCTACGGTCTAGGCCTAAACTTGTGAAACAAGGGAGAGCTGCCTCTTATTTATAGATTTGGTGGTGCACTGCGATATCATGTACACGATATTGCAGGGGAAGACACGATATCACGACCCATGCGATATCGCATCCCATCAACAACGATTATGCATTTCCTTAAGTCACAATCTTTGTCTATAGGCATATTGAGGAGCTAAGTCCACGAAATTCGATCAGATCACTAGTACACACTTGTGATTCATATGGTTAGGTGTAGGGACTCCTCGTTGCTCATCATTAGCACTATTGCGAGGGACTTAGTTTAGTTAAGTGCACTAAGTAGGAAAAGATAGTGATATCATACAAAGAAATTGTAAGGATGATTCAATGATAAATCATTAAGGAAATAAGAGCAAGCACACTATTTTTTAGCAAACGCTAACATGGATTTTTCTTGCAGGGAAAAATCAAAGATAGGAGGTCTAGAAAATGCCCCAACAACTTCACATTGTTTGAACCTATCTAGATTCTTACACTTTAGATTTCACGTTCGTCATACATTAAGATGAGCAACTGTGATGGAGGGATATGGAAGGCAACATTATGTTGCCTCCCAACCAATCTATTCCTATCATGCTAATGAACAATCTCATCAAGCTAGGCATTACTGCACTTAATGCAAAGTATAAGGTCCAAGACCACATTTATTGAGATTATCACCCCATTAATGCCCAATGAAGGAAGGATCGCCAGATGGAAGCATGATATGAGGCTTCTAAAGGGAAGATGATCCCAACCCAGTCACTCTTGTAGTAACATAAAGAAGGCAAGGACTTCTTTTTGGGCCAATCCCAATACACAGATTCTCCTCCTTTCTATGATGGGAAAACACTTAACTAGAGGTTGTAATCAACTGTGGTCAACCTGGGTGAGGGAAAGAATGGTTCTCAAGATTAAGGAACCTCAAAGATAACAACGACAACCATCCATCCAAAAGCAAGAATAACAACAAGCATAAAGATAAGGACAAACAAAAGAATTGAGATAGGAATCAAAGAAGAGAGACTAGCAAGCATTGTTCTAGTGTTGATTCTCCTTCTTCCTTGCCCTCATAATCATTCTCATTGTCTTTCTCCTCCAACTTTGACAAGAGGAGTAGAGTCCAAGACAAAAGAAAGAACATTCATGATTGAGATGAAGATAAATGACAGGATAGGGATGATCATAGATCCTTGACGAGGACCATTGAAATCATTATGACTATGATGAGTGATGTGCTGTGGGTACCTCCTATACCCAACCATATGAGATACAAGTGTTCATGCATGGCTTGGTCAAATTCCATGGATGGGACTAGTTGTGGCATCTAGATCATTATGCCTTGATCGTAGGATGTTGTCTTCCCACTTGGACTAGTGATAGCTTTATCATGTATGGTTTAGTCCAAAATGAGGCATATGATTGTTGATGTTGTTTTGGCTTTATGCTACTCTTAACAATAATAGAGAGATTAATTATCTAATCTAATTAACAATGGAAAGTAAAGTCTAAAATAGCCTATGGGCAATGAGTGTCCATTCCTAGCTTACCATATACATCCTGAACCCAAGTATCCACTATTGGAATTACTAAGCACTATGCTACTGGGCGAACTAAGCAATAACACTATTTGGATTACTGAGTGAATACGTGTTTATGCTCGAAACTAGTTGCACTCATTCCACAAATTGATTAACTTGCATGAAATATAGATATTAACTAAGTACATGAAAAGTAAATTGCATGGAAGGAAAATTTAATCTAATTCAAAGTGTTTCAATGAATAAGAATCAGTCTCAATCTTATTGTTGTTCATGGAATGTGTCTAGGTACATTGCCACTCGAATAAGATGTCATACAATTAACTCAGATCCACATTGTGAGCACTCATTGATTGTTCTATAAGACTACGAAATAAAACTACAAGAGTTTAGCTACAAAGTAACCAAAAGATGCCAAATACATGGCAGGTGCATACATATATATAGGCCAAAATAGACCCCGCGATATCAGGTATTTGATATCACCACTTGTGCTCTGATATTGGGGCCTATGAAAAATATGATTCATCATACCCCCACAATTGAATGAAAACTCGTCCTTAAGTAAAAAAAAGGAGGAACAAGTTCTTTACAAAACATTGGGAAGGTATGGGATTATTGACTAACTCTAAGTGCCACATTACCAAATTTTATTCGAGTGGATGTAGATAAAATGACAAAGTGACAAAAAGACTAGACAAACATTGAAGATTAAAAAATTTGTAGAGGTTTTCAAAAAGCCACTAAAGATGTTTCTTCTTGTTGTTGCTAGCAATAGTAAACTTCCAACCTTGATTGTTATGTTGATGCTTCTTTGGTTATGTAGAACGTTCTTGAAGGATGGACTGAAATTTCTTCTCATTGTCCCATGGTTCTAGCAATCATGCGATGTTTGATCTATTATCTTGTATGTGCTATGATTTATCCATGGGTGTATCCTTTGTGATGAGTGGTGAGGTATCCCTATGCTCAACCATATGAATACGAGCATCTACGCATGATCTGGTCAAATTCCAAGGACTAAGTGCTTGTGCACCTTTACAGAACAAGGATGGGTTAGTTAATCATTGTCTTTCGAAGCTCACTTGTATAGCACAATTGTATGGTTAAGTAAACTTGAGGTATATGATTTTTATATATTTTTATGTTTTATGTCCTGGTGTTAAAAAGGGAGAAGTGAAATAATTAAGTAACTAATTTAATTTAACTAATCAACTATGCTCTAACTAGTCTTAACACTAGCATCCATTCCCCCTTGTTGTACACATCTTGAACTGGTGTAGCACTACTGGGATTACCAAACACTAATCATTATTGGGTTACTAAGTATTCCATGCATGCTTGAAGTGGCCGTACTGAGTGTGCTTTCTTGGGAGAATTAACAGGGTGAGAGAGAAAACATTAATTAACTACATAAAGCATTAAATAACTGTAAATAACATGAAGGGTAAGAGATAATTTATTCTGAATGCTGCAAGGGTCATCACAAAGTTCATCTTTATTTCTGACCACAAGGTGTGCTCAGGTACACAATTCTTGAATAAAGATCTATTCGCTTTATGACTCCTACTACAAGCACTTAGAAATAATTCTAACTCTAAGAAGGGAAAAGTGCAAGAGTTTGGGTAAGGGACTAAGAGACTAAATTAACCTATTACCAAACCAAGTACGCCTACCTCTTATTTATAGGCGATGAGATAGTCTTTGACATCAGATGTCCTATATTTCTTGGTAGGCTTTGATATCGCGAACTCGATATCGCAGATGCGATATCACAGCCTTGATATTGCAGTTCATCATACCCCCATGACTGAATGAAAACTTGTCCTCAAGTTCCTTACAAAATATTGGGAAGGTATGTGATTATTGACTGAATGACAACTGACAATGACATGGGTGATAGACTCAAAGTGCCCGGTGAACGGATCGACAAACATATTATAGCATTGGTATTCATAACCATTATGGTGAACACTATACATAGATAATATCCAAAACCTCATCTGACAGCTTGAAGAGAAAGAGAGAGAGAAAAGAGAATGAGGTGTGTTGCTACTGATGTTAGAAATGTACACTCCATTGTTTATCCATAGCCATATGATGAAGCATGTTCCTTGCATAACTACTCCCGCTTCAATCCACCTCGAGTGCTCCTCTTATCCTAGTCCATTATTCATATGGTCACCATCTGCACACACAACACAGTCATGAATTAGCAAGGATAGATAAGATACAATGTAGTTGATACCTTGCCTTGATATGAAGTACCTTGGCTAGGTTGTGGGTATGGCAGATATTGGGTTATAGGTTTTTAACTAATAACTACCCAAGGTGTAGGGTTGAGATAGGTAGTAGAATGGAAAAATTTGTGACAGCGCCCCCATGACTAAGAGCAAACCTCCGGTAGCAATAGGGTGGAAAAACTGAAGGAATAAGAAAGATAAGAGAAATAAGAATGGTGAAGCCAATAAAATGGATGTCATGGATGGGGATGAAACAAGAAATGGTTGATTGCAAAGAATGTTTAAGGAAAGGAACTTAACAATTGTACCATAAAGGAATGTTAGTGGGTCCTCCCCAAAGCAGGCTCATGCCTTTTATGCCTTGACAGACCCACAAACCAAAGAGTCTATAGGCTCTAGGAATGACGTATGGAACAATGGTTAAGAACTTACCCACAAGAAGTTACCAAAGATGAACAATGCCTTAACCAAGGTATAGATTGATCATAAAATTAGCAATGAGATGGAATATGGGAAGAAATATGGAAGGAGAGGAGAAAATGGAATGGAATCCCAACAACAAGGTTGTGTAAAGTCCCTTGTGTATTAAATGGTTACAGTGATTGAATAGAATTTATTCCAAATCCGGATTAAAAAAAAAACCACATTCAGTGACCTCACATCAATACATTTGACCAACCCATCCTCTTGAAGCAACAAGAATGCATTCATAGAGTCACCACCATTCCAAGGAGAGAAAGATAGAGAAGTAGAAAGTGAGAAAGGGCCTTAGTTAGAGGGAACCTTCAAGCATGGGTAACATGTCTTTCCAATGCCATAACCAGTGTTTGTAGCCCATATTTTGTTATTATGTCTAAGGGGTGTGCTTTGAATTCTTACTAGTTTTTTTTCTTTTTTTTTATGTGAGAAGCACACCATGCAAAGACTTATTTGATTCATTCGACTTCCTGATATTTGGTTAACGACAGAATGGCGGAAAACCCATGAAAAGCATACAAGTACCTAAGAGAATAGCCAGCACAAGTGTGTTGATTCGCCTTGAAGTCACACCCTTTTCAACCATTGAGTCCTTCCTTGGTTTGAAGAATAGCTAGCCACCAATTCATTAATAAGTTCATTTAGAAAAAGGGATAGTATAGTTCCAAAGCCAAGGGAGACCACAGAGTTGAATGGATGAATGGATGACGTGGACTCATTGCCTGTTTGATCAAAAGAACCATATCTTAGTGTCAACATTAAAAGTCAAAGGTAAACACCAAACATTAGCAATCAACACCATTATAGTACAATCCACCATCATGAGCACTTATTGTATGACGAATGAAAGTAAATCAAACAAAGAAATAGTAAAAAATTTGAACGATGGTGTAAAACAAAAATAAGTAAAATTGAAAAGATGTCTAAAACAAAAATTTGTAAAAAAAAAAAATACAAAAAGAGCTAAGGGCTTAGAATGGTTAGCATTGGTGGCCATCTCCCCCATGACTGAGTTGGAAGGAGGAGATCCAAAATAACGAGTAGGGTTGTCCACCAACAGAGGTAGTATTGGTACTAGCTGTTCTAGGCTCATGGAAATGTTTGGTTTGTTGGATGTTGACCAAAAATTTCTTATTTGGGCTCTCAGGTTTGTAAATCATCATGGCCCTTGAAGGAAAAGTTTCATGAATAATATAAGGTCCTTCCCATAACATTTGAAATTTAGTTTGTTGTGGCACATGTGTGGGATTCCATTATAGAACCTTATCGCTTGGTTGATATTTAACTTTCCTAGTCCTTAGGTCATGACGTTGTTTGTTAAAGGCCTTGTGCAGTTCATTAGATGATAAGGCATCTAATCAATTTTCATATAGCACAAAGCTTAGCTTGAATAGGAAGCTTTGGAAGTTTATCATACACTTACTCATAGGGAGAGTAGCCTATAGGGAGTTTCCATGTGGAGTGGTATGCCCAAAGAGCATTGTTCAGTTTGGTGCTCCAGTCTTGCCTATTTTTGCTAATGGTTGATGTCAATATTTTCGTAATCTCCCTATTGGTAACTTTGGCTTGACCATTCACTTGAGGATGATATGGTGTAGTTAGCTTATGTTTCACTCCTAAGCGTTGCATTAACTTTCAAAAAGTTGCACTTTTAAAGTGTGTACCATTATCAGAAATAAGTGCACGAGGCATACCAAACCTGTTAATGATTTGTTGTTGAACAAATCGTGCAGTGGTAGGTGATGTACAATCCGTAATAGCGGCTGCTTCTGCCCACTTTGTGAAATAGTCAACAACAATAACAATGTAGGGTTTTCCATTGGACATTGGTGTAATAGGCCCCATAAAATCAATTACCCATATGTCAAAGGGTTCTAAAGGTTGAATCCATTGTTGTGGACCCTCCATTCTAGTAGTCATTCCCCCATCACATTGGCAGCATTCATAAGATTGGACGAAATGATGAGCATCTCGGAACAATGTAGGCCAATAATATCCTACAAGTAAGATTTTAATGGCTATTCATCTCCCAGAATAATGACCCCCACAAGGACCCTCATGAGCATCTTGGAGAACTCGTAATTGATCTACATCGGGAACACACCATCAAACCAAGACATTGGAGCATAACTTATAAAGATGCCCATTGATTTTCATGAAATACTTGGCTTGGTGTAGAAATTGCTATTTCTGTGTAAAATCTAACTCTTGTGGTGTTTCTTGTGTAAGGAGATAGGTAAGAATGTTACTATACCAATTTGTCTCTATGGTTAATTGATTATTTACTACATCTACAAAGAGGAATTCATCAGGAAAGTGATCAGAAATTGGATATTCATCCTCTTTGTTGTCCCATCTTAACCAAGATAAATGATCAACAACAACGTTCTCAGTGCCTTTATGATCTATCATTGTAAGATCAAACTCTTGTAAGATTATGAGCCATCGTATGATGTGAGGGCTCACCGTTGGTTTATTTAGTAGGAATTTAATTGCACTATGGTCTATGTGTATGAATACCTTATAGCCCAATACATAGTGCCTAAACTTATCTAGTGCAAACACCACAACCATTAATTCCTTTTCCATTGTGGTGTAGTTGAGTTGTGCACTAGCAATACTTTGACTTGCACAATGAATGTAACAGGGTCATTTCTGGTCATCTAATTGTGTAAGTATGACTCCTAGAGCATAGTTGGATGCATCAGTCATTATGTGGAATGATTTGGACTAGTCAGGAGCTTGTAGAATAGGGGTTTCTACAAGCTTCTGCTTCAAGGTTTGGAAAGCTAGTTCACATTCTCTAATCCATTCAAAGGGTACATCCTTTTTCATTAGTTCAACCAATGGTTTTGCAACCTTTGAAAAGATATCAATGAATCTTCTATAATAGCCAATGTGTCCAAGGAATGATCGGATGTTTTTTATAGTTTCAGGTTGACGCGTGATTCCTTGGATGACTTTAATCTTTTAGGGGTCTACCACTATCCATGTTTCTAAAATCTTATGCCCTAATACTACGTCTTCTTGGACCATTAAATAGCTTTTTTGCTAGTTGAGCCTTAAATTGGTTTCAACACATCGTTTTAGTACTTGCTCTAATTGGTCTAATGCTTGATCAAAGTCTGCTTCGTAGGTGGAGAAATCGTCCATGAATACATCTACATCATTCCCTATTTGCTACTGAAAGATACTTAGAACCAAACGTTGAAATGTTGCAGGGGCATTGCACAAGCCAAATAGTAATTTTTTGTATGTGAATGTCCCCCAAGAACTTCTAAACATAGTCTTGGCTTAGTCTTCTAGTGCTATTTGGATTTTTTCGTATCCACTATACTTGTCCAGAAAACTATAGTTGCGATGCCCTGCAATGGTGTCTAAGACTTGGTTGACAAATGGCAATGGAAAGTGGTCTTTGAATGTTACCATGTTTAGTAGCCTAAAGTCTATACACACCCTCCATTTACCTCCCTTTTTGGGCACAATGACTAAGGGATGAACCCATTCACTATCAACAATGGGGTAAATGAACCTAGCTTTTAAAGTTGTTCAATTTCTTCTTTAACCACTTGCTTTAGCTTTGGGTTTAGTCACCTCTGCGGTTATCGTCAAGGCTTCATGGATAAATTCTATGTTGGCATATCTAGGGTCTATTCCAGTTAATTTGGGATATGACCAAGCAAAGGCTTTCAACCATTTGTTTACCATTTCCAGCAGTCTCTCTTTTTCTTGAGGAGCGAGCTTAGCATTAATAATTACCAGTTTTTCATTTTTGAAAAATGTATATTCCATACCGGTGAGCAATAGTTTTAACTCAAGGGGCTCTTGTTTAAAGTTATCAGGGATTTTCAACTTCCCCCAGTTGATACTTTCAATTTTGAGATGTGGAAATTAGTGATGGACTTGCTCTAATGTATCTATGGTATCAATGTAAGTGCAAGTCAAACCCTCAGTTGGTTCCATGCATATAGTTGAATTACTCTCTTGGTTAGCTGTCAGCCACTGGGTGCCTTTCTATCTACTGGTTGCTACATATAGGCATCTTTGTATGTTGGTTACTTGTGGACACTAGTTGCATGCAAGTAATGTTAAGCATTGTACAAACCAGGACTTCTGCATGCAATTACACCTTGTTTCACTATATGCGATGCATGGAAATTTCTTCTTCTCGATCTTTCCAAACATGTTTTCCTTTGATATTTCTAGGGAAAGATCACGTATTCCTAAGAATGCATCAATTATGCTTAACCATGCTCTTCCCATTATGATTGGGAAGTCCCCCTTTCCGTTGTTAACTTGAATCACTAGAAAGTTGACTAGATATGACCACCCACAAATAGTGGTGATGATGTTCTCCACTAGTCCTAATGGGACACTAATGGACTAGTTAGCCAGCTCTAAACATATGTTACTCTTTTTTAGTGGAGGCAGGTTCCAAGCTTTATACATTTCTTGAGAGATTAAGTTGACACCAGAACCTAAATCCAAAAGAGCTTTGTACAGTTCATTCCTAGCGATTTGTAGATATATAAGAGGGCTTCTAGGATCAGAAAATTTCGTAGGAAGGTGGCCAGGTTTAATCCAATCAGTGATGACATGAGTTAACATGACCGTATGTGTTGGGCACAGTTTTTGGTTTGAAGGGAGTTTCAAAGATTCAAATGATGATGAGGCATTTGGAGAATTAGTCGCTTGTGGTTGTAAGGACTTAGTCGGATTGTTGGTTCTAAAGAAAGGTCTCTTCTTTGTGTGGTTGTCTGAACCAACAATAGATTGAGGATTAACAAACCTTGTAGTGTTATGTTGTTGTGGTTGGGCAGGGAGCTCACCCTACATAGCTGGAGCAGGTGGTAATGGAGCTAAGGGTGGAAGAGATGTAGCTGGATGAGAAGGATAGTTCATTTGTGTAACATCACCCCTAGGAGAAGGAGTTCTATAGTACTCTTAGGCTTGGTAGTGAGGCTGAGGAGTGACGTGATCAATAGAGTCACATGGAGAGATTGGCTGCTACACGTAGTATCCATATGGGTCAAGTTGATGGTAAGGATACTGTTGATGTGATGGTGGAATTCCCCGCAATTGTGGGTGTTGCCATTATTGATATTGCTCATTTGGTTGTGGTGAAGTTCCACTTGGATAATAAGTCAACGATTGGTGGAACTGCCTTGGATTACCTTGAGGATAAGGTAATCTTCGGGGTGTTTGCCTTCTGTTTAATTGTGGGTTGAGTGCATACACCCCAAATTCCTGCAGATGTGAGATTATAGGGCACCATCCCTTAGGATTGTCATATTGGCATATCTCACATCCACCATCATTTTCTGTATATGAATCCGCAACCTCTTCGATGATGGTCACTTTACCCTTACCTTTGTTACGTGCATATTCAACTTCTCTATTTTTTCTCCTTTCTCGATCACTACTTTGTTCCCTAGACTCCTCTACTATTTTAAGAACGGTTTGAAATTTATTATCTAGGGGGTCCCACATTTGATCTACCTTTGCCGATACTTCTGATGCAAATTTTTGAGTGGGAAAAGTTTTCTTATTTACCATCTCTTCAAGTGGTGATTCTTCTTCATCCTCACAAAATCTAACTCCCTTCTTTCAGAGGGAAGGATCTCTATTATATTCTTCTGCACTCTCTTTTTTCCTTAACTCACCTTCCTCTTTAGCAACTTTCTCCAACAATCTTTATACTTGATGGGCGCTAAGCTCAGATAGCCTTCCTTGGGCATAAGTCCCAAGGGTTATTCACATTTCGTGCCTAAGCCCATCTATGAGATGGCTTAGTTGTTCCCTTTGTGAGTAACCATGGCCTAGGCAACGATGTAACAATGCGTAATATCGGCCCATGGTAGCATCCAAGGGTTCATGTCCTCCTTATTTCCATTCTTGGATTTGCTTTTGTAGGTTGGACACTCAGGAGTACATTTGATACTTATCATTGAACAATTCTAATAGGGTACTCCATCGATGAATGGACTTTGGTTCTAAGGACCAGTACCAGCTTTCTGCTTTCTTGATCAGTGTCGATGGAAATAACTTGAGTTTTTTCTAGTCGTTTTCTATGTTTTGCAAGGCACATGCATTGTAAAATGCTTGCAAATGATTTTGAGGATCAACATTATATCCCCCTTCAAATTGTAGGATATTGTTCATGTCTAATCTTTTGATCCTGTTGTCTTTTTGGTGCCTTGTCAGGATTCTAATAGCCTCAGTTATATCTAGCATACTTCAGGTAGCGAGTAGGGGTTCATTGTGATCGCATTCTCTATGATGTCTATGATTCCTATGTTGTTCCCTACTCTTCCTCCTTTTGCAGTGTGTTTCTCTAGAATGCCCTTGTCCCCTTTCTCAACTATTTTGTCTATTATTCCTGTTTTGGCTACCATTATCCTTAGGGTCTTTCCCTCTACAACTGCATTCCGATCTTGAAGGAGAGGGGGAAGGAGATGATGGAGGTGAAGAGGGAGAAGGATCATCACCATGATGGTGCCTAATTCATTCTCTTCGGTGGTTGTAGCCTCATTCGCAGTTACGATCAGAATGTCCATTTTTGTCATGTGTTCGTGTTCCTTTTTTGGACCCTTTGTGTCCATCGGTACCAGAACCTAGGTTATGGATAGTTGAGTGAAAATTATGATACACAACCCCTTGACCAAAGTCAATGGAAGGAACATCATTGTGTGGAAGACCTCCTAAGGTAGGTTCACCACCCTCATTTTCACCTATGACATATGGGACGTCCAGCGACCACTTCCCTTGTATAGATATATGATGTCTCTCCTGTTGTAAGTCCCTTTGACGTTGTGCTTCCATGGGTCGATACTCTTTTGAGTCATGTTCATGCACAACGTACTTTGCCTGTAAGTGCTACATACCAATTCATGTGAAAGCATGAAGAAGGATGCTTGGGACTAAACGATCAGGAGGTAACACTATGTTACCTTCTAAATCACACCAACATAGTTGTTCATCCTGGTGGAGGATAAAGGTAAAGTTTGGTATATACTCATCGAGATGAATGTATACCACATGAAACTGTTTGGGCACTGGTGGGTCATCATGTGTACTACACCTCCGATTGTTCGTTGTGTCAAACCTAGGCGGTGAAACACTCTCGTAAGAAGAAGGAGACATGATTAATTCTTCAGTGTGTGATACTTTTCTCTTCTCTTTTCTAATAATTTTAAAATAACCAACCCTAAGGGTTCATTCCAGTAATGGGAAGATTTCCTAAGTTCTATTTAGCACACAAACAACAAAGTAATGAACCATATGAATACGAGCATCCACGCACAATTTGGTCAAATTCCAAGGACTAAGTGCTTATGCACCTTTATAGAACAAGGATGGGTTAGTTAATCGTTGTCTTCCCAAGCTGACTTGTATAGCAAAATTGTATGGTTAAGTAAACTTGAGGTATATGATTTATATATATTTTTATGTTTTATGTCTTGGTGTTAAAAAGGGAGAAGTGAAATAATTAAGTAACTAATTTAATTTAACTAATCAACTATGTTCTAACTAGTCCTAACACTAGCATCCATTCCCACTTACCATACACATCCTGAACTAGTGTAGCACTACAAGGATTACCAAATGCTAATTGTTACTGGGTTACCAAGTGTTCCATGCATGCTTGAAGTGGTCGTACTGAGTGTGCTTACTTGGGAGAATTAACAGGATGAGAGAGAAAACATTAATTAACTACAGAAAGCATTAAATAACTATAAATAGCATGAAGGGTAAGAGATAATCTATTCTGAATGCTGTAAGGGTTATCACAAAGTTCATCTTTATTTTTGGCCACAAGGTGTGCTCAGGTACACAATGCTCGAATAAAGATCCGTTCACTTTATGACTCCTATTGTGAGCACTCAAAAATAATTCTAACTTTGAAAAGGGAAAAGTGCAAGAGTTTGGGGAAGGGACTAAGAGACTAAATTAACCTATTGCCAAACCAAGTGCACCCACCTCTTATTTATAGGTGACGAGACAGGCTCCAACATTGGATGTCCGATATCACTTGGCAAACTTTGGTATCGTGGACCCAATATCGCAGATGTGATATCGCGGTTCATCACTTTGTTATCCATTTCTTGGCTTTAGTTTTGTGCCTAGCAAAAGAAATTCTTCTTTAGACATTTCATTTAGCATCACCTATAGTCACCAAAGGATCAACATTAGTTTTAGTAAATTTTCCTTAATAATTAACCCTTTTTGAATCCCTTAGTTTACATTTAAGCATAAGGTGATGATAGTGTACTATGTCCAAGGCTATGAGGTAACTAAAATCATCAAGTTGTTTGCCTTGTTTTGATCAATTACTATTAGTTACCATTGAAACACCACAAACATTTGGACCTAACACTTTTGGACAAGAATTGAGCTAAGTCATGGTGCTTCCCAACATGACTGAAACCCACGAGCTTCACAAATAGCACCAAACGGAGTCGAATCAAGCAAGAAAAAGTTCCCTGAGATCCATTGGAGACTACATCAATATCTGGCAACAAGAATTGCAAGTTTGAAGCTCAAAACACTTAGCCAAAGCTAAGTATACGTCTTGCACATGGGCCTGCACGCCTAGTGGGCAGCAACTTTTGGGTCCCAAAAATGAGCCAAAACATGCTAGAATTGAGCATCTGGATCCCCCAGGACCTTCCCCAAGGTCCCTAGTAGCTCTCAGGTTCGTGAAAATCAAGTTTTGGGCTCCAAATGATGGGTTTTCATTCATGCACACCTAGCATGCGCGCCCAGCGTGCACCATCAAGGATCTCTCAGAACAGCACCCCAGAACAAGATCTCCACTCTCAGAGGCAAGACAACTGTCAGGCATCATCCCAAGCTTCCAAAATGAAGATTCAACCTCGAAATGATGCACTTCCATGACCTATATGCTGAGTGTACATACTCTGCACCCCCAGTGTGTACACCCAGCATGCAACACAGCATACACCATTTGAAGCCTTTCAAAACCATGTCAAATCAAGTCCAAATGAGCTAAAAATCCATAGGCAACATTCTCATGATACCAGAGCCCAAATCCAAGGGCTAAACTCAAGATTTTCTGTTGTAACAGTAATGTTAGTTTGTAAAGTTCAATTCTTTTGTGTTGGTCAAATCTGTACGCTGGGTTCACACGCCCAGCGTGTACACGCTGGCATGCAGCATGCTGTACAGTTGTAACATTCTTTACACTCGGGCAACACAGCCGCATGTCATCCGATCCAAAATTTTCTCACCCACGACCACTCATACCCTTCCAGATCCGAATCTAACACCCAGGATCTCATAAAAACCCCAATTTCTCACTAGATTTAGGAAAAAAAGAGAAAAAATTTCTTTGGATGGATCTGGAGATTGAGAAAATATGGACACAGACCTTGTACGCTGGACTTCTACCTTGCGCACTGACCATACAGCCTTCACGCTGGGCCTGCAGTCCAAACCAGCATACCTTCATCCCTCTGCATTCACTGGGGCTTTTCATCTACCTTGTGTTAGATCCACAACTGCATTCAGACCGGTGCACTGTAATCTCCATTTTGCAATAAAGTTGCTTCATTTCTGGTTAAGATTTTGTTACACTCTTTCATTCATTCTTGTTTTCTTTTTTACTTATATTGTTGTACGTTTATACCTGTGGCTCCTTCTAACAATGAGCTAAGTATAAGTTATAAAGAGGAAAAATCGAAAGTGCAACACATTTCAAACCTAACAATCATGAACAATAACATGAGAGTTACCCCACGTGAGATACAACTATTAGGTCCAATGGATCAAGTGGCTATCAATAAGAATCTACCTAATGGTAAAGACTTAGCTAATGCCCTAACACCAGTTACGCAAGCCCTTAAACAAAAGAACACATCATTAAGCTTGTACGACCTCATTTTGTCTTCACCAGTTCATCGCGAAGCCTTAGTACAAATGTTAACATCGATCCCAGTTAGCGAAAACCTACCTACAAATGAAACCTCTATACACGCAGTAATGTCTACATGCCAAGGATCCGAACCTAAATCATTAGGCTTTCACCTCGACAACATTAAGATTGATGAGAAAATCAGAGACGTTACCCACGAACCCATGTTTATAACCATATGAGTTAATCAGTTCAAAATACATCGAGTACATGTAGATGATGGAGCAGCCACAAACGGAGTACCTTATCCCATCATTGAACAGTTAGGGCTTACAGAATTAATCAAACCGACATCTACGACATGTTTGAAGTCATTTAATGGGTCACGAGTAGTGGTTAAAGGTACATTGACCTTGGACTTCATAGTAGGGGATCGATTCCCCACATCCGCAGACTTCGTAGTTATTGATGAGATGCCTGGTTTTAACTTAATTTTGGGACGACCCTGGTTAGCCCAGCTAAAAGCGGTGTCTTCCCCCATTCATCAAGAGATTCACTTACCCTAGTAAGGTGGTGAAATCATTATCCATGGGGATACTACTACATCCACCATCTCATCTCACACAGAAGCAAATCAAGGCTTTGAAGTTAAATTTGAGGAGCCTGAACAAAGGGACGTCCCACATGAGCATAAACTTGACAAAATCTCCGAAAAATCCATACCAAAGGAAGTAAATGAAACCCAAAGTGATGTCCAACACATGAATCGTGGTCCCTCAAAAACCAAGGAAACACCACCTAACCCAGAAACATTCGAAGATACTGACTCAAAGCTTACTCCACCAGACGTCTCTTGGTCAGAGCTACCATTCAACGTAATTAGCGAAGGAGATGCCGAGTATCAGATCGTACCCATTAAACCCACTCCTAATATAAAAATGAAGAAAATCATAAAGTTATTAAAAAATTAACAAACTACACCAGTTCGAAAAGACGTTAAACTATGCAAGTTTGGAATGACATTAAACTATCGCATGTCTGCAATGACATAAAACTAGCCACGGTCAGAAATGGCCGGTTTACATCAAAACCCATTGTATCAATTGATATCCCTCCTATTTATTGGTGGCCCGAAATGACTTTAAACTAGAATGATCATGTTGCAGTCCATCATGACTTGAAACTGACACACACGCATGTATGGCCCGAAATGGCCTCAAACCAGAGTAAGTTTACCCTTGTTTGCCTCAGAAATTTAAATTCCAAATTTACATTCTATGATTACATCTTTGTAGCACATGTTACACTTTCCTTTATGTTTTCCTTGACACAGTTATCGTTTGGGTTACATTTGTACTTTATTTCATGTTTACACTTAAACTACAAAATAGCCAAAAAGACTTTCCCCCGATGTCCCTGCATTATTTCTTCTCAACAATAAGACAACTCTAAAAATGAAATAACAAGAGAAAAAAAAAAAAAAACTGGAATATGAAAACAACAATAAATAAATAAATAAATATGTAAATGGACGATTACAAAGGTTAACCAAGTTTATGCATCGGTTCATACACAACTCAACTCAAAACAACAAAAAAAATTTCTGTTTACAACCCATAGAAACATAACTAATAACAACACACCAAATTTAAAAACTAAACATTAGGATCAGGGGTGGCTTTCTCCTCAATTTCTCTTGCATCATGAGTTTCCCCTCCATTGGGGCCACCTTCTTGGCCAAAGTCATCGCCATGACTCTGTAAAGAAAAAAAAAAGAAAATAATTAACTAATTAACGAATAAATAAAAAATGAAGGTAACATTTTCTACGAAAAAAAAATAAAAAGTTACAAGTTTAAATGATTTACCGAAGAGGATCCCCTTAGACCAAACTCTAGCTGATGAAGGATTTCTTCTTCAGGGACACTTGCCCAGTCGATCCCATCAAGGCCTAGATCAATGTTGGCTAAGGCCTTCCCTTTGTCCACAGCAGACCAAGTAGGACGCTTAAGAGGAAACTCACCTACAGAAATCTCCCCAGAAGCTGTGGTGATTACTCTCTTGGGAGATTCCATCTCTACCACAGTGTGCCTAGCAAAGGCATCAAACGAAGACCGTAGGCCTAAACCCTCTACAAATAGCTCTAGTTGACGCTTTTCTATGGATATCTCCTTTAAAGATTTTTTATAATGGTGCTTATGATTCTTCTCATCTTGGCCCCATTTCCGCACCTTAGAAGTGAAAGCTTTTCAATCCTGACACTTGAGATTCAGCAAATCAATTTGTGCCTTTTGCTCTGCTAGCTCCCGAGTCATAGTTGCTTGGCAGTTCAATAGATTCCAATATCTGATATAAGTAACTTTGGAGGTTCGCCAAGAATGATCACCTGTCAACCTAGCAAAGGTAAACTCATAGCGTGACTTAAAGTTATCTCGTTCTGCTGATAGTTTGGCAATCTCTTTTTCCGCTGCCTGAATTTGCAACCATAGCTTTTTGATGGAATGCCTACAGGTCCAAAGAGACTTGGAATTTTGCACAACACATTCTTGTTGGTGACCGTTTGGGACGCGACCGCCAACGAGTGTCCTCGAACAGGATTTAGGTGCCCGCTGGTCTCTGGCTACACCAAGGCCCAGATACCTCCAAATAACTCAATAGTTAATGTGAGTATGTGTGTGTGCTGTTGCGGCGTGCGGTTGTGTGCAATGTAACGATTGCGTGTGTGTGAAATACAAATGACTT
>MNCI01033307.1:0-40223 GCA_015680685.1 Gnetum montanum
CAATATATATTGTTATTTGGGAAAACTTTTCTTTACAATTTAGTATATTTTCTAAGTCTTGAAATTTTACCAAAAAATGACATTAAATGATTGGATCATTTCTTCCTCATATCACAATAATTTGATTTGATCTTACATTTATTTGAAAGATAACATTTTGGAAGGATTCAATTAAAATTTTAGCATTTGAAACTTAACAATTTTAAAGTTATCTCTCAAAGTTGAAGTACCAAAATTATTACAATTTTGAATAGCTTGAAAAGAACATAATATAACCTCAGGCTTTGAATATCTTTTGTAGTGCTTATTTTTCTCAAAAAATAGAAAATTTGTTAAGCCTTCAAAGAATAAAAATTATATTCGTTTATTCTTTATAAAGTCAACATAATCAAGAAATTCTTTTGCCTCTGAAAATTATATTCGTTTATTCTTTATAAAGTCAACATATTCAACATATTGTAAACCAACTACTAATGGTAATGCAAAGCCCAAATCATCATCATATTCAAGAAGCATTTATAATTCTCTGATATGTTAAGAATACCTTATCATATGGATTGATATTCATCAAAACTTCATAAGAAATCATTGAAGTATATGTTAATGTAGATTAGGAAGGAGACACAAATGAATTTAATTTAAGAACTAGATTTCTTATTCAACTTTATGAAAATATCATAGGCTGAAAAAGTATCAAATAACAAATCATATCATTATTATCAATGAAATTTGAATAGAGATCCTTACATAAGATAGTCCAAGACATAATCTAGATTGAATAGATCCTTACAAAAATTAGCATACATGTGTCAAAATCTATTATAGACCACTATGATAATTAAGTGGTAGTACACAATATAATGTACCATGATAAAAGTAAGCACATAGAGATAAGTGTACACTTCATAAGATAAAAATATCAAGAAAATTTTATCAATGTACAATATATTTTAATTAAGTCCTAGAAGATGAATGACTTTACGAAATCTTAAGATAAGAAATCATTTAAGGCATTATTAGATTGCCGATTGGAAAGATAATTTTACCATATTATGAAGTGAAAAGGAGTATAAGAACATGGTATGACTTGTGAAGTAGGCATAATCTAACAACTTTATCATGACTCAAACACTTCATAATACTTTATGAACCACAAGTATTATATTTGAAAATAAGTATGAATTAAGGAGAAGTGTTTAAATGTAATTCATACATTATTCAAATTAAGTTAAATTTCAATCACATTGAGATATTAAGTTTTATACCTTGATGAGAGTGAGCTAATTTATAAGTTATTCAAATCATCATGTAAATGAAAAGATGTTTATTTTACAAAATTTGTAACTCCTATAGTCATAGGAATTTGTAAACTAGTAAAGTATTAAGTCATGTCATTTTATGTGAGTTGTGATGCTTCATCAAGTTAAAATTCTAGTTAATGTTAAGTTTAGTGAAGGTGTAGAAGAAAAAGAGGAAGTGTAATAGGAAAAAGAACAATCTATTATAACCAAAAGATTTGAAGAATTATTTCCATATATATTATCCAAAGAATGACAAGTTGTAGTTTTCAATTATCAATTATCATAGAACTTTCATTGCTTTTATCTTCTTAATAATAGTGAAAGTTAACATTGTTAAACAAATAAATATTCCAACATGTAGTAAGTACATGGAACAAGTATTTGTGTAAGGGTGCATGTTTAGAGTAGTCATCAAGTAAGAAGACATCTAGTAGCTGATAGTAGAGGATAGTTGCAAGTCCTAAATTTTCATGGAATAAACAAAAATACTCACTAAATTTTATGTTGATAAGCTAGATGAGATGGAATAGATGTAACAATAACTCTTCTAAACAAGCCACATGTAGGAACAAAACATTGACTAGAAAGAGTTACTATTGGATCACAACTTATGAATCCATATAGGATTTTACCAATCCTTACAAATGTAGAAGGAATGATTCATAAACAAGAAGTAAAAATCATATGAATGTAGGTTCCTATAGCCCTTACAAATGAGATAGGAATACAATAGATTACTTTTTGTATTTGCAAGAACAACTTCTAATAGTTACAAAACACTCATAAAGCCTAACAAACTTACGAACACCCATAAATTATGTAACATCATAAAGGATGTTAGATTCAATAAAGAATAAGATATTTATGAAAAATTTGTTATGAATCCTATGAAATATACTAAGGGACTTGCGATATGAACAATGAATCTTGACAAAGTCCAAACTTTATAAACAATACAAAATTTTACTTAAGAATTTGTGAATATGTAGCATCACAGTAATGGAGCACCATGTTGACCTTTTGATATGTTAAAACATAATAAAATGGAGGATGTGGAATAGTTTTATGATCTTACAATTCTAAGAAATAGCAAGGCAAGAACATAATGGGATCTGGACAAGAGCATGATGATTGAGACAAGAAAAAGATGACAAGAGCTTAAGATCAAGATAAGAGCTTATTAGTATAAAGACAAGGATTCCATGAGTTGAGACAAAGAGAAAGATGAGAGCTAAGTTGAGATGACAAGAAGTCTCAACTAAGATGAAATATTTCTAGGATACATGAAGCCTACAAGCTGAAAAAAGATGTTTCAATATCTACTTTGACATCCTAGAAGAATAGCAAATGTCCTAGAGGTGAAGACTTAATTTCAAGCCATACATCCTAAGAAAATAATGGATGTTCCTATTGCTATTGGAACATACCAAGTAAGATGTCCCAATGTTTAGTGGAATGTCCCACCTAGATATGACTAATTTTTAGTGATATGTCCTAAACTCAACTAGAATGTCCCATATAGTCATTTCTTGGCCTTTGCACATATTCCAAGAAGTAATTAGAAAGTAAAAGGCTATAAAAAAGTTAAATTCTTAAAAAAAAAGAACATTTTACTAGCACTATTCATTGGAATATTTATTTTCTACATCAAGTATTTGTTTTGTTTCTTTAATTCTCTATCGCTTGTCATGAGTTTTGGTCTATTGCATCGACTAGGCCCTATTGACTAGGCCGCATCGACGAGGTCCCATCAGTACAATCTATTGCATTAACACAGCCCCATTGATGCAAGGGTCTATTCTAGCCTATAAATATGTGCTTACCAGCTACATTTATGACATCAATTTTCAAAGTAGTAGTAAATCTCTTGTAGTTTGTTTATTTGAAAGATAGAATATTTTTCCCAAGTGCCCGTAGCAAGAGTCATTGTGTGTATGGATCTTTATTCAAGCATTATTGTACCTGAGCACAACAGTGTGTGTGGTAATAAAGATGAACTTCTTGATAAACCTTGCACCATTCTAGATAGCTTAAATGTTTCATTTATGCATTTTACATTTTCAATTATTTATTTAATGTTTTCCCATAATTAAGCTAATGAAGTAATTAAGTAAGATAAGCTATATAGATTAAACACATAAGTACAATTGCTTTGAGCATAACACATATTTTCTTGGTGATCCCAACAATGTTATTGCTTGGTATGCCCAGTAGCGTAGTTCTTGGTAACCTAGTAGTGGATACGTTTAGGACATGTGCAGCTAGTGGGACCAACTACTTATGTTAGGACTACTTAGATACTAGTTAATTAGTTAGTTAAATTAGTTAATCCAGTTACTTATTTAAATACCAAAATCATAAAATATAAAATGATAAAAATAAAATGCCTCAATTACACTTAACCATACTAGTGTACATCACAAGTCTAATTGGGAAGACAACAAATGACCTTAAGGCAAGGTTCACTTCCTAGAAGACTAGTGCACCAGAAACTATAAAGTCCACAAAATTTGACTAGACCATCTGTGAATGCTTTGTGATTCGTATGGTTGAGCATAGGGGTAACTTGCTGCTCATCATTGGTGTCATTACTAGGGACTTTTTTTTTTTGAATGTCCACTATCTAAGATTAGTGAATACTATTAATATTATTAGATGAACTCAAGATTAACATCACTCTCAAAAAACATATAATTACTTCTTCTCATAGATAATTTTATTTTATTTTTGCAAAATGTCTTCTTCTCATAGATGTGAAGATGTCAAATTATCGATCCCACAAGAGTGCAAAGTGGTATATACTCATCTAGATGAGTATGTACTAGACTTCACCTTTATCCTACATCAAGATGAATAGTTACTATGGCATGATATGGAGGGGAACATTGTGTTTCCTCCTAATTAATGTATGCTCGAGATGCTATTTCAAGCCCTAAAAAAGTTGTGCATCTTGGATCTTCATAAGGAATATGTTGTGAAGGATCATGACACTCAATACTACCATCCCACTAAAACACAATGCAAGCGAGATCAACACCAAGTAAAACATCATGAGTTTATGAAGGGGAAAAATTTCACTAAAGCCTTGTTCCTCCTAAATCAAGATGACAATGAGGATCCTCCCTTCGAAGGTTCTCAACATGAAGACTCTCCATCCCCTATTGTTGGTAATGAGGGTGTGACCCTAAACCTAAGATCAACTATTTATAAACCAAGTTTTAAGAAAAGTGACAATCAAGGTAGGGACTTAAGTAAACATTCCAATAGCATGGGATCTAAGGATGGTGGTTGTAATGAGTGAAAAAGTGGTGGTGGATACTATGGTGGTGGTCCACCTTCCTCTCCATCCTCTTCATCTGATTCTAAACATTCCTCTTCATCTTCTGGTTCTCATAAAGGCCACCATCAAAATAATCATGATGAAGGTGATCAATAAGACAACAATGACTCTCAAGATCATCAAGAATGCAAAGGTGATAGAAACCATCATCGATGTCATTGATACAATCATGATGATGAACCTCTATTGGTGACTTGAAGCATGCTCAAAATTGCAGATGTAGTAAAGATCCCAACTAGGCATATGAAAGATAGCCGAATCAAGTACCTAGACATGAATAATATTCCATGATTTGAGGGGGGATATAATTCTAATCCATAGAATCATCTACAAGCTTTCCATGATGCTTGTGCCTTAGAAAACATTGAAAATGACTAGTGAAAACTCAAGCTCTTCCCCAAGGCACCCATTAAGGAAGCTAAGAGCTGGTACTGTTTCTTGGAACCAGAATCCATTCTTCAATGGAGTACCATGTTAGAGTTATTTAATGACAAATACCAAACATACTCTAGAGTGTTTAATCTGAGATGGTAAGTCCAAGGCTAGAAACAAAAAAAAACATGAACCCTTGGATGCCATCATGGGTAAATATTATTCACTCTTACATTGATGCCCTAGCCATGGTTATTCTTAGAGGGAACAACTTTGCCACATCATAGATGGGCTCAAAGCAAAAACTAGAAAAACTCTTGGGGTGTATGCCCAAGGGAGATTTTCTAAACTAAGATCTCATTAGACCCAAATTTTAATAGAGTAGGTAGCAAAAGAAGAAGATGAGTTTCAAAAAAAGGAAAGTGCAGAAGAGTATAATAGGAACCCTTCCATCAGAATACAAGAGGTCCAATTTTGTGACGAGGAGGAGTCACCACTCAATGAAGTGTTGAATAGGAAAACCTTGCCTGTTCAATGAAGGTTGGTAAATTATGGGACTCTTTGGATAAAAAATTCCAAATTTCTATGAATATTGCTAGAAAATAAAAAAATAAAAATAGTGGTCATAACTGCAGAAGGTGAAAAGAAGCTGAATGTAACTACTAGAGTGGCAAGGGCATAATTGCTGCTATTGAGGAAGTCATGGAGATAGACTCTAATGATAAAACTAGTTGTTACATCTATCAATACAAACATCCAAACGGATGTTACCTTGTGGTATCACACTTACAAGAGTCTAGGTTTTATGCATTGAATCCTTGACTAGCATGTAGGCAAGCATCTAGGTGATTACCTTATCCTGAAGGCAATCTAAGGCAATTCCACCAGCAATAATAAGATTACTACCTAAGTGGAGCTCCACCATAACTATATGAGCAATACCAATAGTGGCATCAACTAGAATCATGGGGAATGCCACCATCAAGGTAGTAGTACCCTTATTAGCAACCAAATCCATATGGGTACGACGTTTAGCAACCCATCTCTCTAAGAAGTTTTACAAGCCACACCTCATTTTAGCATCACTATTACCCTATGAAGTATCATCGAACACATTCACCATCTACTTGAGGAGAAAACCCACATTCATAGCATCCTTTGCATTCATCTTCACACACACTTTTACCCTTAACCTAGTTACCTTATGCTCTGTCTATGCAGGGTGAGATTCCTCCACAACTACAACAACGAAATGCTACAAGGGTTGTACATTCACAACCAATTTTTCTATCAAGTGGTTTAGACAATCGATCCAAGAAACAACCCTTTTTCCAATCCAAAAATCCTCCTAAACCCTCACATCATAATGCTGCTAATTGCTCTACATCTTCAGTACCCTCATCCTCTGCATCAAATAACTTTGAGTGCTCTTCAAATCAAATGTTGCCTTGGATCCACACTATAATGTTAACTCATGCCATTTCTAATTGGATCAAGGCTAGCAATCTTTCCATAAAAAGATCTAATCCAAGAAGTCATCTCATTTACTTGTAGATCACTGGACATGAACCATTCCAAGCTCCTCTTGATTCTTGTTCTAGTGTTAACCTCATCTCTCATGACATGTACAAGGCCTGGAACCTACCACCTCTCAAGAAGAGCAATATTCATTTAGAATTGGTAAACTAGTCAATCACTATTTCCTTAGGATTGATGGAGGACATTATAGCCATAGTTAGTGGGTGGTCCTATCCTTCCAATTTCCTAGTGATTCAAGTTGAAAAATGTAAAATTGACTTTCCTATCATTATGGAAAGAGCATGGTTAAGCATAGTTGATGCATGTATAGGCATAAGGAATGTCTCCTTGGAAATATCCAAGGAAAATGAATTTGGAAAGTTAGAGAAGAAGCATATTCCATGCATCGTGTATAGCGGTAATGGATGTAATTGTGTGCAAAAGATTTGGTCCATCAAAAGTACATACATCAAAGCATGCAATCAATGTGGATAAGAAATAGATATTCAAATTTTTCTGTACGCAGCAACCACAAAATAGGAGGGCACCTAGTGGTTGATAGCTAACTTAGATAATAACCCATTATGCATGGAACCAACTGAGAGCCTGACATGTGCTTATGTTGGACGCATAGATGAACTTAAGCAAGTTCATCACCAACTCTCTAAAGATGAAGATGATGATACCTATTGGGGAGAGTTGGAAATCCCTAATAACTTTAGGTAGGAGCCCCTAGAACTGAAAACTTTACCATCCAGCATGGAATATGCTTTTTAAATAATGGTAAATCAGTCATAATTAATGCCAAACTTGCTCTTGAACAAAAATAAAAGTTGTTAAATATGGTTAACAAATGGCCAATAGCCTTTGCTTGGTCATATCTTGAGCTGACAGGAATCATGGATGACTTCTTTAGCTATGGATTTACATTTGAGCAAGCCTTGGACCACCTTGAGCAAGTATTAAAGAGATGTATCAAAATAAATCTATGGCTCAACTAACAAAAAAGTCATCTTATGATCCAAGAATGCATTGTGTTGGGACATCAAATTTCACAAGAAAGGATTAAGGTAGACCTAGAAATGATAAGGATCATCCAAGGAATTACACATCAACCAAAGATACTCCAAGATGTTAGATCATTCATTGGACACACTGGCTACCACTAGTGATTTATAGAGAATTTCTTTAAGATCATAAAACTGTTGGTCAACCTTACAAAGGAAGATGAACCTTTCATTTGAACCAAGGAATGTGAACATGCATTCCAATAATTAATGGAGAAACTCATAGAAACACCAAGTCTACAAGCACCAGATTGGTCCAAGCCATTCCACATCATGACAGATGCATCTAACTATGCCCTAGGAATAGTGCTCATGTAGTTGGATGATAGACAACATCCATACTACATCCACTGTGAAAGCCAAAGCATTGTGAGGGCACAATTAAATTACACCACCATGGGAAAAGAACTAATGACCTTCATGTATGCTCTTAAAAAGTTTAGGCACTATGTGCTTAGCTACAAAGTATTTGTGCACACAAATCAAAATGCAATCTACTTCCTCATAAACAAGCCAATGGTGAGCCATTGTATCATATGGTGGCTTGTGATCTTGTAGGTATTCGATCTCACAATGGTAGATTGAAAAGGAATAAAAAATCTGGTCATTGACCACCTCTCTCACTTAAGATGGGATAATAAAGAGGAGGAGATCCCACTCTCTAATCAGTTTCCAGGCAAACTCCTCTTTACAAGAACACTAAATGACCAAACACCCACAGAAAGAACATGGTATAATGGCATCTTACCTATCTTCTTACTTAGGAGATGACACAAGATCTTTGATTTAGAAAGAAGCAATAATTTCTTCATCAATCCAAATACTTTGTGGAAATCAATGGACACCTTTACAAGGTGTGCATCGATGGCCTAATTTATTGGTGTGTTCCTGATGAAGATCAACTGCATGTTCTCCAGGATGCTCATGAAGGACCTTGTAGAGGTCACTATGCAGGGAGATGCATGGCCATAAAAATCCTAATGGTAGGATACTTTTGGCCTACAATCTTCAAGGATGCCCACTAGTTTATCTAATCTTGTAAATGTTGTCAATGAGATGGTGGGATGATCACTTGAATAGAAGGTCCTCAATAGTGGATTCAACCACTGAAACCTTTTAACATATGGGGTGTTAACTTCATGGGTCCCATCACACCCATGTCCAAAGGAAAGGCATATATCATCATAGTAGTTGACTATTGCACAAGATGGGTAGAAGTAGTAGCCATTACGAATTGTACATCATCCACTGCTGCTAGATTTATATAAAAAAATGTTGTAAAGAGGTTTGGGGTGCCATGTACACTAATTTCTGATAATGGAACTCATTTCACAGGTGCCACTTTTAGAAAGTTAATGCAACACTTGGAGGTTGAACATAAATTAACAACACCCTACCACCCCCAAGCCAATAGTCAAGCAAAGGTAACTAACCAAGAGGTCACAAAGATCTTAACAAGAACCATAAGAAAATATAAGAGAGACTAGAGCACCAAACTCAATGATGCCCTCTAGGCCTATCACTCAACATGGAGACTCTCTATTGGCTACTCTCCCTATGATTTAGTGTACGAAAAACTTCCAACTCTCCTGATTCAGTCTAAGCTCCGTACACTCTTAATAGCCTGTGATCTGGATATTGACCTAAGTCTATCATAGAAAGAAAGATTGATCAACCTAAATGTACTAGATGAAAATTTATTGGTGGCCCTATCTTTGAATGAGGTGCACAAGGCATTCAACAAGAAATGTCATGACCTCAAAATATAGAAAGTAACATTTCAACCAGGAGATAAGATTCTGTATTGGAACCCCACAAAAGTACCCCAGAAGACAAAATTTTAAACATTGTGGGAGGGACCTTATATAATTAATTAAATATTTTCCTCTGGGGTCATGTTAATCTACAAACCTAAAATCCCAACTAAAATTTAGTTGGTTAACATCTAGCAAGTGAAACCTTTCCTAGAGCCAAGACAAGCTAGTGCAACTACCACCTCAATAGATGGACAACCACGTTCCATTTTTTGGATCTCCTCCTTCCAACTCATTCATGGGGGAGATGGCCATCTATGCTAACAATCCATATGGATTCTCATTTTTCTACTTTTTATTTTCCACATTTTTGATTTTACAAGTTATTNACATCTATGCTAACAATCCATATGGATTCTCATTTTTCTACTTTTTATTTTCCACATTGTTGATTTTACAAGTTATTTATTTTACAACTTTTTGATTTTCAATTTTTTTCCAATTTCCACCATCGTTAGTGCATTTGAACATTTCTTGATTATTTTACAATTTCTCATATATTTTACTTTGTTTTTTTTTTGTTTAAGTGTGAATTTTCATTATTTTTGTTAATAAAAGTGCTTTATTATCATAGGACACAATTCCACTATTGTTATTTACTAATGATGGTTTGTGCTTAATGTTGTCATTTTCAATGTTTGGTTTCTATTTTTGAATTATGATGTATGATGACTATGAAATGGTTTATTTTTCATGGAATAGGTAGTGAGTCCACATCATCCACCCATATAATAAACTCTATGATTTTCCTTCTTCTAGGAGTTTGAGGTCCCTTCTATTAAAGAAAATTCTAATCAATTAGTGACCTTGGTAGTTCTAGAATCAAGAAAGATTCAAAGGTTTGTAGATGGTGTGACTTCAAGGGGGCTTAATACTTCTTGTACTCTTATTCTTTCTTGAGTGCTTGGGTGTTTTTCATGAACTTCTTACTATTCCATTCTAACTACGAATAGGAAGACAAATAAAACCTTTGCATGGTGTCGTTCCCATCTGAAAAAAAAAGAGAGAGAAGAAAAAAAACAAAAAAAATGATGGAAATTCAAAGCACATCCCTTAGAAAAATAAATAGGCTACAAGTAATGGTTATGGAACTAGAAAGACATGCACCCATGCTTGAACATCCCCTCTAAATAAGGCCCTCTCTCTCTCACTTCCTACTTCTATTTTCTTCTCTTGTTGGAATGGTGGTTATTTTATGGGAGCACTCTCATGTCTTAGGTGAGTAGATTGATCTTGAAGTGGTAATGCAAAGTCACTGAAAGAGACTAGTTTTGATCTGGACTAAGGATGAATCTTCTCAGGTCATTTTAAACACATTCCACAAGGGACTTCTTACGACCTTAATTTAGGGTTCCATCCTAGCTTCTCAGTCATTCATTTATGCTATCATAACTTAGCTCACTGCCAGTTTCTATGTTATGCTTGATTTCTTAGTTTGACCTATTGGAATTCTCAGATATATTCTCTTTTTTTTGTCCTTAATTTTTCATGATCATTAATCAACTATGGGATCCATAGACTCCTTAGTTGGGATTATGTAAGGGCAACAAGACTAGATGTCTGCTATGGGGAGGACCCACTTGCATATCTCTTAGTTTGGTTAGTTAAGTCCCTTACCTTCGAAATTGTTACAATCCTATCATTCGCATATTCCATTGTGCAAATCACTCCCCGCTCCTTGAACTCTCATTTTCCATCCCATTTTGCCATTTTTTTAATTTTCTTAATTTTTGGGACTTCGACATCCTCTTCTCAAATTTTCATCGTGTTTGTGGTTGTTTGGGCTTTCATTTGATCCTAATTTCATTCAAAATCTCTTTGTAATTTTCAAGTTTTGACAAAGTTAATGAAAGTCAATAGTGGTCAACAGCTACATCGACAAGGCCTCGTTGATGTAGCAAACTGCATCGACTAGGCCCCATTGACACAATGCAAAAATAGTATAAATACCATTGAACAGTTTGGATTTTTCACATTTGGTCCATAATGCCCAAGGAATTTCTACAATTTTTAGAGCCCCAAACCTTCCTGAGCCTGTAACTCTTGCACCATTTTTTTGAATCACCTCTTTTTTTGACCTTATAGTTACTAAAGGTAAGTTCTTACTTGTGGGGGTAGCAAACCCCAAGGTTTTGATTTGAAATTTTTCCTAACTCCCCCAAAGGGTTAAGATGTAAATAAATCATTAATTTTTGAGAATTTAACCCTTCCAACAACTTCAGTAAATCAAAGATTAAATTAATAATCAAATATTAAATCCATCCAGCCATAATCACACCCTAACCAAATATAGCCTTCCTATGAGACAAGGTATTCCAATCATTTTGAGTTACATAATAATTACTAATATGTTTTTATGTGTGATCATAGATGGCACTAAGACCAAAGAGATTGTAGGAGGAAGGACCATTGCAACCACAGGAGAAATGACCCAGAGGAGGAAGAGGCCAACAAGAACATGGCCAAGAATAGGCTGAGGCAACCCATGCAATAGGATCCCTCAAAGATGAGGTTGAGGTGGAATCTGTTTGATAGATTCCTGAAGAAGACGCTACATTAGATCACTCACAGTGAGGTGAGGCACTAGGCCCTATACCTAGACTAGAACTCACACTCACATAGGCCTGCCTTGACACAATTGGGAACCATGAAATTCAATGCTCAATTCTTCAAGAACTAAACTTTGGGTTGTTCCTTTAACAAGCTTTAGAAGATGTCAAAGCTCAACCACAAGCCTCTCCCATGTGGCCAATCATCACTTCTAGTGAGGAGTAGTACATGGAAGAACTGTAACTCTTTTGGAACAATAGGAGAGTAGGAGCCACTGTGAAAATCAAGGATATTCAAGTATCCTACTCAGTAGAAGCCATTGCACAGGTCCTTTGGTTGCTTGATGTAGGAACCTACTTGGCAGAGCTATCAACACAAGCTGATCCTAGAGAAATGAAGGAATGGAATCAATAGTGTTATGGGATTGATCATAAGGAGTTTGGCATGCTCACACTAGCAAAGCAAGTCTATTTTAAGATAGTAGCCTACCATCTCAATCCAATGATGAGGCCCACTAACGTGATAGCTTTCTCTGCCTAAGCTTGCACTACTCTAAGCAAAAAACATTTTAGCAAATCTTCCACAACTAATCTTTCTAAAAATAGAGAAGTGCTTCAAGAAGAATGAACATGGAAGAAAGACCCTACCTTTTCCCTACCTAATTAAAAAATTATGCAAAAGGGAAAGAATAGTCTGCTATGCAAATGATATACTCAGGCATGCTCCTAATGCTTTATGGGCTGAGATGATGAAGGATAAGATGCTTGCCATGACCATGGAAGAGTAGTAATAACCACCTCCACTACCTACTCATGAGCAAACACTAGAGGCTTGCAATGTAGTTGAGAACATGTAGAAAATTTGAGAGTAACTCTTGCAACAACGAGAGTAATAGGTGGAGATCCATCTATGTACAAACAGATCATGAGTCACCTTAGAGAAGTGGCTCATACAATTAGCCAAATGGAGGGAGGTGAATCAATGTTGTCTACCCAAAAAACATAATTACCTGTGAGGTCAAATCCAAGTGCTTAGGAGCTGAAGGTGTGTGTCTCTCTCAGCATCATTAATTCCCAAAAATCTTTGGGAATGCTACTTCCTTTTGGGTGCACTTGGAGGAGGGTGAGGGGGCAACTGTATTGGTGATGTAGCACTAGGAGGAAGAGATAACTATAAATATTTTTGCTGATTGAGTCACTGAGGCATTAAATGTAGCTACAATTCCTAAACCAAATGTTTCTACACTAAGAGATGTGCAAGAATTTGTAGGGACAATCAGCGGGTGATTAAGTGTAGCCTAGCATGAAGAACTACTAGACCAACTAGTGGGAATCAAGCAATAGATTCTAGATGTCTTTGATTCTCTATATACCATCATTCCAACCTAGTCAAAGCTACTAGAGGTGAAGGGCAGGTGCCTCATCTTAGAAGGGCAACTTGAAATGGCTCAAGCACATAATCAAAGCTTTAACCATAAAAGTTACCAAGTTGCATGCCTAAATTACCAACCCTAATTTTATCAACCCTGCATTAACACGAGATGAAGCTTTTTAGTAGTTTCAACAACAGCTAATGCAGGTTGAGGGAGAAATGGTAATGGTGGTCTTCAATCAGTCAATAGCAGAAGCTAAAAATCATGTAGTACGGAAGGATTTAATTTGAACATGCTAGGAAAATGAGTCCTTGACTACAAAAAGTCATCACCTATGGAATGTTGATGTGCAAAAACAATAGCTAGAAGAATTTATCCATCAATAGTAGGAGCAACTTGCCATTGCAAATGTCAAATTGAGAAGATTGGCAATGGAGAATCATAATCTCTCCATGGAGGAGGTCCTTATCTTATGCTAGAAATCAACCATCAAGATTGCTACCTAGAAAAATGAGGCTCTAAAATGTGAAAAAGTTGAAAATAATTACCAAGATCAGGTTTCCCTATAGAAGGACATAAATGAAAAGCATATCCAACTGGCAAAGGTAAAGGTTAATGAGGCTCTCTAGCAACTCCAAAAAAGCAGAGAAATGTGGCAACCCATCATCAATGGGATCGATTCCTATAATAAGGTGGAAATTTGCATGAAGGAGCTACAAATTGAAGAGATGATAGAATACATGAAGCTATCCAACCTCTGCTATGCAAACCTAGTAATTTTGACTGCAAGACAACCATAGTCTGAGCTTGAGAAGCAAGTGGCCAACTCGTTCTTATTGTATGATGTCAAGTTTAAGACTCATAAAGACACTAAGAAAAAGCTTGTAGTGGAAAATGCTAAACTCAAGGCTCTCAAGGTGAAATTCACTAATTAAAGATCAGTTGCAAAAAACATGGCCAAATGAATGAATGACTACTAGGTGTTGCAAGACATACTCTGAGCATTTGACATCAAGTGCAAGCAATTTGTGGCCTAGTTTGTTAATGTTAAGGAGCTATTTCCTATTTTTCCTTATCCTCGGGATGTTCCAACCCTGGCCCATATCAGTGAAGCTACATGGACTATGAATGATTCCAAGAGTAAAGAAGAGAAAATGAAGGCATTGCTAGATGCTTTTTGCCTTGCACCTAAAGTTGTAGCAGCAGTAGGACAGCCACAACTGCCTCAGCCACCACATGTGCCTAAAGTCGATGAAGGTCCTTTAGAGCCTTAGGAGCCACCACTACTTGGGACTATCTAACCTTCTCCACCAACTTCATGCCATCAAAGAACATGCTATCTAATTTTAAAGAATCATGTCATGGTGTTCAATTTTGTGTCATGAACACCATAATTTTTATAATGTATTGGTTTGTACACTAGGCACTTTAGTATTGTTATGTTTATGTTGTTTTTTTTTGTTATGTCAAAAACTAGTTAATAATCCCATACCTTCCCAATTTTGTAAAGAACTCAAGGATAAGTTTTCATTCAGTCATAGGCATATGATGTGTTTTGGTCTGTTATGTCAACTAGGCCTTGTCAACGTAGTCTGTTGCATTGACTAGGCCTCATTGACTAGGCCCTGTCAATGCAGTCTATTGCATTCACATAGCCTCATTGACATAGGGGTTTGTCCTCATCTGTAAATATGTGCTCACCAATTGCATTTATTGTATCAATTTTCAAATTCGTTGTGGAGCTCTTGCATTTTGTTTATTTAAAAGATAGAAAATTTTTCCTGAGAGCCCGCAACGGGAGTCATTGAATGTACAAATCTTTATTCAAACATTGTTGTACCTAAGCATGACAGTGTGTGTGGTAATAAAGATGAACTTCTTGATAAACCTTGCAGTATTCTAGATAGCTTAAATGTTTCATTTATGCATTTAGTATTTTTAATTATTTATTCATTATTTTTCGATAATTAAGCTAATGAAGTAATTAAGCAAGATAAGCTAGATAGATTAAACACATAAGTATGATCACTTTGAGCATAACACGTATTCACTTGGTAATCCTAGCAGCGTTATTGCTTGGTACACCCAATAGCGTAGTGCTTGGTAACCTAATAGTGGATACGTGGGTTTAGGATGTGTGCGAAAAGTGGAATCGGTTGCTTATGTTAGGACTGCTTAGATACTAGTTAATTAGTTAAATTAAATTAGTTAATCCAATTACTTGATCTCTCTTTAGATACTAAAACCATAAAATACAAAATGATAAAAATCAGATGCCTTAATTACACTTAACCATACCAGTGTACATCACAAGTGTAATCAGGAAGAGAATGAACAACCTTAAGGTAAGGTTCACTTCCTAGAAGACTAGTGTGCCAAAAACTATAAAGTCCATGGAATTCAACTGGATCGTGCATGAACGCTTTATGATTTGTATGGTTGGACTTAGGGGTACCTCGCCACTCATCAACTTGTAATTTGTATTTTGTATTAAGAGCTTCATTACAAGGAATTTCTAAAGTTAGCTACACTTGCTTTTTAATTCTTTTTCTTTCTTTGTAGCCATGCAGGGTTGATGTATTTCTTATAAGAAGGCATCTTGTGATCTTGTTGGGACCTTGTGTGATTGAGTGTGTTTCCAATAAGAAAATACTTTGAGAAAATCTTAAACATTATAAAGGTTGTGGTGCCCTTTAAACTACTTTTTGAAGGAAAAAAGTTTGAAGGTGTGCAAGGATTCTACCCTCTGAGTATGAATGTACCCAAGTTGAGAAACCACATAAATTTGTGTGCAATTTTGATTATCTTGGTTGTTCAAATTAGAAAACTTATTTAAGATCCCTTCTAGGTTCTTGGTCCTCAAGTGGTATTAAAGCTTGGTACTCTCTTTTTGAAGCTTAACATCTTAAGAGTGAATGATGGAAGGGACATCTTATACCAAACCTCTTATGTTCAATGGGATTGACTTCACATAGTGAAAGGCTATAACATAAGAATTCTTCGAATTCATAGAGTTCAAAGTCTATGAGTCTATTCTTGAAGATTACATGACATCCATTAATAGCATCACAAGAGCTACAAAGCCAAGAAGCAAATGGACACAAATTGAAAAAGATAAGTTTATGTTTAATTTGAAAGAAAAAAATTATCTTTATTATGCTTTGAGTAGATCTAAATTTAATATAGTAGTTGGGTGCAAAGCCACTAAAGATGTTTGGAAAACTATAGAAGAAACATATTAAGGCACATCTATTATCAAACAATCAAAACTTTTAGTGTTACAAAGTGAGTATGATAAACTCAAAATAAAAGAAGGAGAGAAAATTAAGAGCTATTTCTCTAAAGCCAATGATTTATTTGTAGCTATTCATGGGATGGGAAAAGATTTACCTGAAAGTGATGCCAAAAGTTTAGACCAAAAGTTATAGCCATGGAGGAAATCAAAGATCTCTTAGTTCTTAAATTTAAAAAGCTTCAAAGTGCACTCACTACTTATGAGATGAATCTCATTAGTGAAATTGCTATCAAAGAAAGCCCTATTGCCCTTAAAAGTTCATCAAAGAAGAAGGGGCTACTTGAACATGAAGCAAATTAAGAAGATGAATGGACTCTCTTGTTTAGGAGAGTTCAAATATTTTTTGCAAGAAACGACAAGAGCTTCAATCAATATGACATCAAAGGTAAGGAAAGAGGTAAAAATTTTAAAAGTTCAAATCTTGATGCATCCTCTATAGAATGTTGGATTTATGATGGTAGAGGCCATGTGGCCTTCGAATGTCCAAGTGTTGGTAGGTTTCCAAAAAAGGACCAATCCAAAGTTAATATGAAAAAGAAAAATCTATATACACACTAACACTAGGATGATGAACAAAGTGAAGATGAAATGGATAACACCCCCTCATGATCACATCTTATTTGTATGGCTCTTACTGATGAAGATTCAACAATGGAAACTAAAGGAACTATTGAAGAAAGGTATGACTTACAATGTAATGAAATTTTATCTTTTTAAAATATATGCATTAAATTGAAGAAGACCTTAAATGATGAAGATTTAGAGTTATCTCAACTCAATCAAAAATACTTGAATCTTTCAAAATAAAACTCAAACCTAAGGGTTAAGAATCAAAATGTAACATCCTCATGCAAGTAGATTGAAAAAGAGCGTATAGATACAAATCTTATAAATGAGAGACTTGCTAAAGGAAAGGAGACTCCTTGAATAATTTTAGGATAAGGAAGATATCTACATGAAAAAAGTGGATTAGGAAGTCAATAGCATATTGAAAATTCCTCAAGCACTTCATCCAAATAGGACTACACTACAAGGTCTAATCATCTTGCCCATGTAAGAAAAATTAAGTATTATTATTATGGTAAGTTTGACCATAAACACTCAAATTTTCATTTAAACATGAAACATATCACATGAATACTTGGTCATACAATATGACTCCCGAGTTTATTCCAAAGCTATCTAGAAAAAAATGAGGAAGAAAGAACAAGTGAAGATCAGACATATGAAATACAAGAGATTTGCACTAATTACAAAGGAGGGACTCTGAAGAGAGGACCTTATTCTAAATCTACATAAGCATCATACCCTCTCAAGAGCAAGCAAGATGAGTATAGGTAAGTATTGGTAATATTTTTTCTTAACTTGCATTATGTTTTTAGATTGATTTTATTATCCTAGGAAACATTCCCTTTTATCCTCATTCATATCAAATCATCATTACCTAAAAATTACCAACTTCATCTTGGGACATCCCACTGTTCTATGAGATGTCCCATTCCATTTTTGGATGTTCCACTATGCAAAAGCCTAGCTTAGGTGAGACATACCATTTTTTCTAGGGCATCCCAATCTATGATTAAAACCCTTGCAAGGGTAATGACTATATAAACCCAATCAATTCTTTCTCTCATTTTATCCCGCTCAAGCCTTAGATGTCCCAATGCAATCAACTAGGGCCTCTTCCTTGGTGCATTTCTAGTTAGTTTTTCATAATCTTTCCTTAAATCCATGGCATACAAGAATATTGATACATTAAGGCTACCTCCTCGCAAGGGAAAAAGCATAAAGGAAGCTTCAACAAGTAAGAAAAATACTTATAAGCCCCAATTTCATTCTACAAATGCTCAACATTGGTTTGAGGTAACTCATTCAATCTCCATTATCTCTGAAAGGATTCTAAGTTTTCAGTATCATCTTCAAAAGGAATTAATGGCACTTTTTCAAGCAATTGGTTGAGCTTCAGTTGTCTTTATGACTTATTATGTACTTGAGATGTTGATCAGAGAATTCTATTGTAATACTATTATTACTCATGCTACTGTTGGGGCTTTTACATCTATTGTTGGGGTGATTGTGATTGAGATTTCACTTCATGTAGTAAATGCTATTCTTGCGATTTTTAGCTTTAAAGTACATAGGGTTACTATACATTCTATAAATGATATCTTTACAAATGGTGTGATTATAGTTTCTTATAATAAATTTTGTGATGCCATTTTTGCTAATTCTATGTCTCTTAGAAGTGGGAAAGTATATAGGCATTAAATGTCCCAAGATGCTTCCACTTCTCTTACTTTTTATCTTTTATAACATTATTGTAAAAGAAGGAAGCTATAACTAGCCATTGCCTACACAAGCCCTTGTTCTCTACTATCTTTTAATTGGGTATCCATTACTTTTGGGGCATATTCTTTGTAGGGATATGTTGGGTTTATTTACCAAAGAGAGGGTTTATGGAGAACCTCTTCTTATCATCTTATTAATTCATCAGGAAGTTGTCCCTATTCCTGATATGCCTCTTCTCAAATGGAAGAGGAGTCTTCTAGAATTTTTAAAAAGTTGGAGCACCACACTTGTATATTCTAAAGTTCTAGATTCTTCACCTCAGAAGGCAAGAAGAAAGTAGGCAACATCTCCACCTAGGGCCTCTCTTCAGCTTAGAAGATCCAAATCTATGAGTGCACAGGTGAAGTTAGTCTTAAAGAAGACCTTGAGACCCTTTAGAAAAATCTTAGGGATGATTGGATAAAATCTCTCCTACATACATAAGAGAATGGATGCAGTAGGCTTACCACCACCTCTAGATGGGTAGTAGTTTATGGAGATTACTATTCCTCATTTATTAAATGATGATGAGAACATTCCAACTCCAGCTTGACATTCTATAGTAGCTGGACCATCTCAAGGATATGACTTAGGAAATGCATCTAATTCTAAGGGTCTTATCGCACCAACTTCACATGTCCAAGGGGAGTCTATTCTTAATCCTGAGCAACCTAGACTAAATTCATATGTATAGGATGAATTTCCTTAATATTTTGAGTAGCATGTGATGGAGAGCATGTTTATTTCCATAACTCATTAGGAGGAAGCTACTCCCAAAACTTATCATAGGAACGGTACTTCTCCATCTTTCGAGCAAGCTCTATCTCATCCACCTTCATCATTGAGGTTTTGGGTAAAGCTTCATCCTTAAACAGCTCCTATCACAGTATCTCCAAATCCAGTACCAATAGTGATGATGAGGAGAAGGAGACTTACTAGTCCACCTGTGAAGCTTCTAGCTCCAATGAGGATGATGATGATACAGAACTATGTGGATAGACATTTTTCATGATCCCCTTCTTTTGGGTGATTTCCAAAAAGAGGAAGAGCTTTTGTGGATATTTTGTAGCTATGTGAATTCTTGTGGAGATACAGTTGTTGATAGTTGCATGGGAACATGATGTCATGCTATGTATACATTTTGGTATACCTTGGGAACAAGTTTCGATATGAATATAAGATATATATGGTTTATGCTTGCAATATGCATAGATGGATAGATATGGATAGCCTTTGGAAAGTTTTGGATGTTAATATTTTCTTGTGTCGCCCTCTTATGATTTTAGCTAATGGATATGTGTCATTTAATGCTTCATCTCATTTCCCTTTTCCTTTCTTGCTACCATAGGATTATTAATGAATATATATACAATTTTGCTTTAATTTCTATCATACAATATTATGAAATTTGCTAACCCATTTTCTTAAGTTTTGAACATCACCAAAAATGGGGATATTGTTGACCTTTTGGTATGTCAAAGCCTTAGAAAATGGAGAATGTGAAAAATGTGTTTGTATGGTCTTACATGTCTAAGAAAGAACATGATAATAACACAATGGAATCAAGATAAGAGCATGATGATTGAGATAAGAACAAGATGATAAGAGCTTATTAGTGTAAAGACAAGGACTTCATGAGTTAAGATAAGGACTCCATGAGTTAAGATAGAGCTAAGTTGAGATGACATGAAGTCTCAATCAAGATGAAAGATTTCAAGGATACATGAAGCCTACAAGCCAAACAAAGATGTTTCAATATTTTCCTACATATTCTAGAAGATTAGTAGATGTCCCAGAGGTGAAGACTCAGTTTCAGGCTAAACATCTCAAGAAAATAGTAGATATCCCAATTGTTATTGGGACATCCTAGCTAGAACATCCCAAGTAAGATGTCCCAATTTTTAGTAGGACATTCCACTTGCATGTGGCTAGTTTTTAGTGAGACATCCCAAGTTTGAATAGGATGTTCCAACTGGCTATTTCCTAGTTGGTGTACAAACTTTTAGGATTATTTGTGAAGTAAACGGCTATAAAATAAAGTGGAATTCTTAGGAAAAAGATAAGCACTATTCATTGGAATATTTATTGTCTACATCAAGTGAATTTTTTATGTTCCTTAAATTCCCTATATAATTTATATTTTTTATTAAGAGCTTCATTGCAAGGAATTTGCAAAGTTAGTTACACTCTATTCTTAATTCTTTTTCTCTCTTTGTAGCCCTACAAGGTTGATGTGCTTCTTGTAAGAAGACATCTTATGAGCTTGTCAAGACCTTGCAGGGTTGAGTGTGTTTCTAGTGAGAAAACACTCTAAGCAGAGCTCAAACATTGTAAAGGTTTTGGTGCCCTTTAAACTACTTTTTGAAGGAACAAAGTTTGGAGGTGTGTAAGGATTCTACCCTTCAAGTGTGGACTTACCCAAGTTGGGGAACCAAGTACATTTATGTGTAATTTTGATTATCTTGGTTGTTCAAATTGGGGAATTTATTCAACCCCCCCTTCTAAGTTCTTGGTCCTCGTACTAGCTTACAAAGCAAGAGAAGAAATGAAATAATGACTTCAATGATGTAATTTCATGATAAATATAGATCACAAAAATGCTTACACATCAAGAGATTTCCATAGAAAGAAAACTAAAACCTAGACCCAAAAAATACAAATGAATTTATGCATAAATGAGATGCTAGAGGCTTTCACATAGTAGAATGAAATACAAAGGATGTTAGATGCTATTTCTATAAAGATCCTTAGCTCAATTTATAGGAAAGGATATAAAAGAATGAATTGTATGTGGCTTTTTTGTAATAGGTACTACATCATGATTCATATTTGGCATCTCATGAAGACTTCTAACTATGCCAACTTTATCTTTTTGGGAAGAAATATAAATTAATGTTATTGCTACAAATACATGTTTTGATCACCTTCTATCAATATCCACATTAGGTCTCATCTCATAAAGTTCAACTTACCCTCAAATTGAAAAGTATTTTGGATTGGGCCTCCTCCTTGGTTGCAATATTATTTGTTGTAAATAATTGTTTGATTTTTGGAAATGTACTCCACTTTGTAAACTAGATGATCGTTGCTTCATTCATTAGTTGGATGTGGAATTTGATCCTTGTAAACTTACTTTTACATATTTAGATGGCTACCAATGATGAATATCAAAAACATTAAATATTAGTAAAAATTTGAAGTGGACTAGTATGTCTATATTATAGGAATTTGCAAATATCTTCTTTTTAACTTGGAAGAGCCTAATCTTTCTTAGCTATAATTTGGAATATTTTGGATGGTCCTCATCTTGTCTAACATGAATAAAAAATTGATCTCCATCATGAAATTCTAGTTGTCTATGATAACTATCATCATTTTCCTTATACTATAGATTACTTACCTAAATCTAATCTCAAACCTTCTCATGGAATTATATAAGATCCCCTAATAATTCATTTGGCATTGTTACCAATGTCTCTAAAACTTGTTTAGATTTGACATAAATAACTTTTAATGGATTCTTCCTAGTGCTATGATAGAGTTAAATATTATATAGGAATTCAACTTATGAGAGTTTTTGGTTCCATAAGCCAAGATGCTCCTTACATAGGCAATGCAACAAAGTTTCCAAGGTCTTATTTATAACCTCTATTTACTCATCATTTTGGAGATGATAGGAATAACTATATTGTAACTTATAGTCATGTATCTTAATATCCTAATCACTTACAATGCTTTCTAAGATGTCATGTAGCTTCACAATTTCATGGAATAATAATTTTGCTACCTTTTTACCATCATGGGTTTTATGACAAGGAAGAAAATGATACATCTTTAAAAATCTATCTAAAATAACCAAAATACGATTATTTCCCTTTTGAGCTTGTGGAATGCTAGAAAAAAATTAATACTAATATTCTACCATGGCTCTTCTAGAATTAGCAATGACTAATACAAACAATCATTAGTGGCTGTCCCTTTAGCATGTTGGCATATGAAGTAACATTCAATATATTTCTTCATCTACATTCTTATTCCTAGTTAATAAAATATCTTTATATTCTTTCTATGCTTTTCTTTTAGCTGATAGGAGCTAAAAGCCCACGTCTATATTCCTCATAAATTAACTTCTCACAAAGACTACTTTGAAAAATGCACAATTTTTTATTTTTATAAAGTAGTTGGTTACAAACCTAATAATCATCTTTAGATTCTTATGGACCTACTTGGATCCCCTTTCAAACTTTACTAAAATCTAGATCTTCATTATAACTGAAGTTTTCCATCTTTGACTCTTCCAATAAGAATGTGCTTATGAGACATGCTCATCTATTTAATGCATCAACAACTAGTTTTGGCAACCTTGATTATGTTTTATCATAAAGTTATACTCCTATAACTGCTTGACGCACTTAACATGCTTTCCACTTAACTTTGGTTTCCTTTGAATAAATTGCAAAGCATTATGATCTATAAATAATACAAATTTGTTTGGAAGTAGGTAATACCTCCAACATCTTAAGTCCTACAAGATGGCATAAAGCTCCTTTTCCTAAGTGATGAAACAACAATAAGATAGGTTGTGTCGATGCATTAGCCCTATTAACATATCCTCATTGATGCATGTTATGATGTGTTGATGCAGATATGTCAATGCTAATGTAGTCATATCCTATATAAATACATGCATCCCTCACATTTAGGGCACTTTTCAATCATAGCAGTAGTTGAACTCTTGTAGTTTATTTTCTTGAAAGTTAGAGTATTTTTCCTCTGAGTGCCCATATTATGAATCTAAAACATTTTATGAAGTTTTATTCAAATACCATTATACTTAAACACATTGCCATGGCAGCAATAAAATCAAGATTTCCTATATTCATTGCAATACTTCGACTAGCTTAGCTTTACTTTTATGTACTTTACTTGCATTTTTCATTATTTTTCATAATTAACTAATAAATATTATTATTATTATTAATCATAAACACGAGTACCACGACTTTGAGCATAACATGTTAATGCTTTGTAATACTAGCAGTGGGTATTTGGTATACCTAGTAATAGCCACTTGGTAGCCCAATAGTATTAATACTAGTTTGAGATGTGTTTGACAAGGAGGTACAATTACCTCATGTTAGGATAGTTAATTATTAGATTAGCTGATTAGTTAGAAGATTAATTGTTAAAATTTTATTCAATCGTATAGACATTAGGATACAAATATCTTAGAAAATAATTACAAAAATATACATAATATGCCTTAATTACATTTAATCATATGTATTGATAACACAGAAGTGTGAGTTAAGAAGATAAAAATCTTGCAACTACATGATTTACTATTTATGAATATTGGCCACTTGGATAATCAAGTCTACAAAGTTTAACTAGATCACTAGTGAACGCTTTTGATTTGTATGGTTGGGTGTAGGAGATGTCTATCACTAATCATTGACATCATTTCTAGGAACTTAGTTTGACTAAGTGAGTGAAATATTGTTAACAAGTGAATTCATAAACTAGCATTTTAAGGAAAACATAATGAAATATCTCTCATAATAATAATAATAATAACATTATCCTAAGGCATACTTATATCTATTTTTAAAATGGCTTTTGCTCATAGGAAAGAATCTTCTCCACATGATGACAAAAATAATAGGCAATAAGAGAGGGTGCCAAAAACTATAAGTGAAAATCTTCAACAACTAAAAGTCTTTTACACCCATCAGAATCCTTATTATTTAGAATTCACATTCATTATCCATCAAGGTGAGTAGTTATGTGGAGCGATATGGATGGTAACATTGTGTTACCTTGTGATTGATTTATTCCTACCATGCTCAAGAAGTAACTCATGAGATTAGGTGTTGAAGTAGTGAGGCCTAAATGTGAAGTGATAGATCAAATCTCTAGGGATTAATAACCTACAGAAGTGTAGCTTTGCAAAGAAAAATGCATGGAGGATTTCTATGAAGCCTCCAAGGATAAGCACGTCCTAACACCATTTTTCCTATAGTAGCATAAAGAGAGCAAGGGTTTCATTTCTAGCCACTCTTAATATATAGATTCAAATCCCTTCTTTGAGGAAGAAACCTTTCACCAACATTTGTAGTCAACCTTGGAAAATCTTGGTGATGGGAAGACAAAGTCCAAAGACTAGGAAGCCTCAAAAGACCAATCTCATATTTATTCATTGATGGACAAGGAAAATGACAAGGAAAAGACAAAAAGATAAAAAGAAGGATCAAGATAAGGACAAAAAAAAGATAGACTAGAAGGCACCATTCTCATAGTCCTTCTTGTTCTTCACCCTCCTTAGTCTAAAACTTTGATAGGAGAAGCCATGACAGAGACAAAGATAGGAATAGTTAGGATTGTGATGGAGATGATAGGAGGTTCCATCATGATGATAGGACTAAGGATGGAAGTCAACAAAGAAAGGAGCAAGAACATCATCAAGAAAGGAGGCATAGCAGAACTCACCATAAGAGGCATGGTTATCATAAGGGTCATCATTGACATAATGATGATGATGAACTATTTCTGGCCACAAGGAACATGCTAAATGTTTTAGAAATAGTTAGAGTTCCTACCAAGCATCAAAAGAATAGCAAGATTGAATGGTTGAATATGAATAATATCCTCAAGCTTGAGGGGCATATAATGTAGATCCACAACATCATTTGCAAGCTTTTCATGATTCTTTTACCTTACAAAACATTGAAAATGATTGGTAGAAGTTAAAATTATTTTCAAGAATACTCATAAAAGAAGTAGAAAATTGGTTCCAATCTTTGCAACTGGAATTCATTCGTCGTTGGAGTACAATGTTAGAACTATTTAATGACCAAGACCAAACATACTCCTGAGTTTCCAATTTGAGGAAGTATATCTAAGGATGAAAGTAAGGAAATCATGAGTCCTTGGATGTGGCCCTAGGCAAGTATTACTCTTTAATGCACCAACACCTAAGCAATGGGTTCTCTTAAAGGAAACAAATTCACCATGTCATAGATGGGCTTTAGAATAAAACAAGAGAAACTTTTGGGGTCTATGCCCATGGAAGAATTCTTGATATGAGACTCCATCATAGCCAAAGGCTAATAAAATAAATGGTCAAGAAATAAGGGGAGTTGAAAAAATGAGAGAGTATAGAGGTGTACAACAAATATTCCTTCATTTTTAAAAGAAAGATATGTTTCTATGATACAAAGGAGGATGCAACACTAGATGAAGTGATGCAAAGAAATATCTTGCCAATACAGAATTCTATCTTTGAAATAATGGCCAAGATGAATAAAATGTGGGACTCCTTAGATGAGAAGCTCCAAACTACTTTGAAAATTGTAAAGGAAAAGGCAGAGAAGGGAAGTAGTGAAAGAGATAGAAGGAGAAGAAGAGATATAGATAAGGGGTATCTACAACAAAAAGCTAAAGGTGTCATGGTAGATGAGGTTATAGATTTTGAAACCAATGATGATGGATGTGACATCTATTAGGAAGAAAATCCCAAGGGATGTTGTTTTGTGATGTTACATCTACAAGAATTTGGAATGCATGCCTTGAATCCAAAATTTGTAAAAAGGTAACCACCTAGGAAATTACCTTATGCTCAATGTAACCTAAGGTATTAGTTCAACCAAACATAGTACTATCCAAGTTTAGCATCACCTCAATCTTAGGAGAAATATCAACAATGGCAACACCCATAGTCATGGAGGATTCCACCACCTAGATAGCAATACCCTTACCAATAGCTAGTTTTCTATAGAAACTATGTCCAACAACTTGTGGCTCTACAAGTCACAACCATTTCAATTACCACTACTATCCTTCAGAATATCATTGAACTCATACTCTATGACCTAATGCTCCCTCTACACATCATCCTTCCTATACATCACCCAACTTTGCACCATTAAATACCACTTCCCTTCCACCTACTACATCTACACAAGGTAAGATTCCACTATAGCTATAGCAAAGAAATGTAACAAGATCTAATAAATTACAATTGGATAGCCATCCAAGTTGTTTTGAATCTAAACCTTGAAAGAGGGATTTCTTTAGGACCAACAGTCTACCAAAACCCTCACAAACATCTATGGTTGATAACCCTATATTCATCACTTCTAAAATAATCATCAAGCCTCATTCAAATCAATTGTTCATCAATGTGCATACTATAATGTTGATCCATGTGATTATTGATTGGATCAAGGTTGGCCACCTTCCTAGTAAATGATATGATCTTGGAAGTTCCCTTATCTAATTTCAAATTTCCATGAATGATCCATGCAAGGCTCTCCTAGATTTAGGTTCTAGAGTAAATTTAATCTCATAGGAAATGTAAAAGACCTGAAACCTTCTTCCATTAAAGAAATGCAACATCATACTAGAGCTTCTAGATCATTCTGTTACTATTTCATTGGAATTAGTGAAGGACATAGTGACCACCATCTATGGGTGGTCTTATCCTATAGACATCCTAGTGATCCATGTTGATAACTACAAGGGGAACTTCACTATTATAATGGGAAAGGCTTGACTTAGTACAATTGATACCAAGATGGGGATTGGAGATCTTTCCTTGGAAATTTCTAAGAAAAATAAATTTGGAAAATTAGAGAAGAAGCAAGTTCCATGCATCGCATACAATGACACATGGTGTCATTGTATGTGGAAAATATGGAACATACAAAGTACAACTATCAAAGCATGAAAAAATTATGTCAAGACATCTACAGTCCAAAAGTGGCTATATGTAGTAGTAACAAAATATGAGGATGCCTAATGGCTAAAAATGGGTGGTGGGGTAAATTCAAAAATATGCATGAAATAAATTGAAAGCCTCATGAGGGCTTACATTGAATACATGGGTGAAATAGAACAAATCAATAGCCAAATCTCCCATGTATAGACTGAGATGGATTTGGAAGAGTTGGAGATTATAAAATAGTTCAAACAAGAGCCCCTTGAACTAAAGGCCTTATCGACTTATCTAGAATATGCTTATCTTAATAACAATGAGCTGGTAATCATGAATGCTTATCTTTCTCAAACAAAAAATAAGCTACTAAAAATAATTAACAAATGATTAATATTCTTTGCCTAGTCATATCATGAATTGACAGGAATAGATCCAAGGATATGCTAGCATCATATCTACATAGACCCCTCCATCAAACCCAAATAATAGCCATAAACAAGATTGAATCCTAAGCTGAAGCAAGTTGTAAAAGATGAAAATGAATAGATTATTAAGGTAGGATTCATTTATCCTATTACAAATAGTAATTTGGTTAGCCCACTCATCATTGTACCCAAAAAAGATGGTAAATGGAGAATTTTCATAGACTACAAGCAGCTGAGTATGGTAACTTTTAATGATCACTTTCCATTGTAATTTGTAAACTAGGTGTTGGATACTATCGTAGGGCATGACTAATAGAGTTTTCTAAATGGTTATACTGGCTATAAAAAAATCCATATTACACTAGAGGACTAGGTCAAATCTACTTTTACAAATCCTTGAAAGACTTTTGCATATAAAAAGATGCCCTTTGGCCTATGTAATGCCACTACTACTTTCCTACATCTAGTACTTAGCATTTTCCAACAATAAATTAGTAGGAATATCAAAGTCTTCATGGATGACTTCTTCATTTATGGTACCACTTTTGAACAAGCCTTGGATCATCTTGAGAAAGTGGTGAAATGTTACATGGAAATAATCTTAAGGCTCAATTGGTAGATAAGTCATTTGATGGTCCAAGAGAGAATAGTCTTGGAACACATAATTTCAAAGAAAGGGATCAAGTTCGATTCAAAAAAAGCATGGTTTATACAAAAATCATCAAATAACTTGAAATAGTAAAGGATGTGAGGTCATTCCTAAGACACACTAGTTACTATCATTATTTCATTGAGAACTTCTCCAAAATTGCCAAGCCATTAGTAGAATTAACCAAGAAGGATGCACCCTTTGGCTAGACCAAGAAATGTAAGCATGCATTTCAATAATTAAAGTAAAATCTCATAGAAACTCCTATTCTACATGTTCTAGATTGATCCACACCTTTTCACATTATGACGAATGCATCCAATTATGCATTAGAAGTGGTGCATACACAACTAGATGATCAAAAATGTCCATACTATATCCATGGTATGAGCAAAATCATTGTCGATGCACAAATAAATGATATCATCACTATGTGATTTAATACAAAATTTTTGTGCACACAAATGACAGTACTATTTATTTCCTAATGAACAAGCCAAAAATGAGCCCCCATGTTATATAGTGTTGGTAATTTTGCAAGAGTTTGATCTTACATGATGGATAAAAAGGGAACTAAGAATGTGGTTGTTGATCATTTATCACGATTATGATGGAATAACAAAGAGGATGAGAAGCTTGTATCTAATCAATTTTCAAATGAACTACTCTTTGCTAAATCCCTTGATGTTCAAACTTCTAGGGGTACCAACTAGTATGATGATTTTATCTCCTATCTTCTCACTCAAGAGACTTCATAAGAATGGAATCACAAGAAAAAATAAAAGCTTCTTTACCAAGCCAAGCATTACATGGAAATTCAAGGCAAACTTTACAAGGTTTGTACCAATAGCTTGGTGTGATGGTGTGTGCCTAATGCTGATTAATTACAGATCCTTCAAGATGCTCATGAAGGTACTTTTAGGGACCATTATATAGGCAAGAGGATGGCCACGAAGATCCTCATGATAAGATACTTTTGTCCTATCATTTTCAAGAATGTCCATCACCTTTTCCATTCATGTGAACATTGTCAATGAGATGAAGGAATGATAGCCTAAATGAAAGGATCTCAACAATGGATTCAACCACTAAAGCCCTTTAAGATCTAGGACATTGACTTCATGGGATTTATCATTCCCATGTCTAATGGAAAGACATATATGATTGTAGCTTTTGACTACTATACTAAGTGGGGTAAAGCTACAACCATCACTGATTTTTCATCGTCCACTGTAACACAATTTGTCTTAAAAAGTATGTGATGAGTGGCGAGGTACCCCTACACTCAACCATACNAATGGAACTCACTTTATAAGGGCTACTTTTTGAAAACTAATGCAACGCTTGCGGGTATAACATAAACTAATAATACCCTATCACCCCTAAGCTAATGGTCAAGCCAAAGTTACTAATAGAGAGATAACCTTAATACTAACATGTACAATCAGTAAGTATAGGAAGGACTAGAGCATCAAAATTAAAGATGCTCTATGGGCTTATAAATCCACATGGAAACTTTATATAGGGTACTCTCCTTATGAGTTAGTGTATGGAAAGTTACCCAAACTTCCAATCCAAGCTGAGCTTTGTACACTTTCTATAGTGTCTAAGCTTGACCTTGATCTTGATTTAGCATAACAAGAATGCCTTATGACATTGAATGTGCTAAATGAAAATTGACAAGTAGCCTTAACTATGAATGAGGTACATAAGGCACATGTCAAAAAATTTCATAATGCATGAATAAGAAGAGTTAAGTTTCAACCTAGTAATAAGGTCTTCTACTAGAACCCCATGTATGTACCTTAGTATACTAAATTCCAAACATTATGAAAAGACCTTACATTATACATGTAACTTTTCCTTCAGGTTCCATGCCCATCTATCATCCTTTAAGCCTAGAAAGACGAATATTGGTCAACATCTAACAAGTAAAATATTTTCTTAGACCAAGAGTAACCTACAATAATAATATCTTAACATCCACACAAACACGCTCTATTTTTCAGATCTTCTCCTCTCAACTCTGTCATGGGCGAAATGGCCATCCATGCTAACTTCTCATGAGGACTAACCCATTTTCACCCTTTTCGTTATACACTATACTTCATATTTTTTTTATTTTCTTGACTATTTTATCAATTATTTTATATAATTTTCCTTTTCTTTCATCTTCTTTTTATATGGAATCTTTGATTTTGCAAATACTATTGTTCATACTTGATGAGCCACAATATTGCATATGCGATATCGTGTCCCATCTTATTATCTATAAATAAGAGGCAACTTCCCTTGTTTTAGGTAGTTAGACTTAGACCCTTAGCTAAACTCTTGCAGTTTTACCATTCTAGAGTTAAAATAGTTTCCATGTGCCCGCAGTAGGAGTCTTAAAGTGAATGGATCTTTATTCAAGCAAATTGTACCTGAGCACACATTTGTGTATGACAATAAAGATGAACTTTATCATAAACCTTGTAGCATATGGACTAAGCTAAATAGTAATTAATTATTGTTGAATGTTTAAATGATTTCTTAGTTAATTAATCTCTCTCAACCCTTGACTCTCCTAGTTAAGTACACTCAGTACGACCGCTTCGAGCATGTGTGTAGCACTTGGTAACCCAGTAACGATTAGCGTTTGGTAATCCCAATAGCATTGCACTGGTTCAGGATGTGTGTGGCAAGTGGGAACGGATACTAGTGTTAGGAACGATTAGAACTTAGTTAGTAAATAGTTAATGTAAGTTAGTCACTTAGTTCTCTTCACCTTACCCTCTTAGCATAAGAAATTAAAAGGATAAAAGATATAAAAATCATATACCTCAAGCTTACTTAACCATAAAACCGTGACAATACAAGTAAGTTTGGGAAGATAGCGATTGATTAACCTTAAGTGTTCCATTAGGGTGCGTAAGCACTTAGTCATTGGAGTTTGACCGGATCACACGTGAAACACTTGTATTTGTATGGTTGAGTGTAGGGGTACCTCGCCACTCATCAATACTTGAAGTTAAAGAATGTAGACATTAATATAACAATTAATTTACTCATGGTCAAATTTTTGTCTTTGGAGTATGACCTCTATTAACAAGTTGTTAATTTTTTCATGGTAGTAAGAAATGAGACCACGATATTCATCCATTCCATTTATTCTATAGGGGCTCTACATCTTGGGAGCATGAGGTCTTTCCAATTGAAACTAAAAGTAATAAATGATTTGCCTTCTTAATGATCTCAAAAGAGACTAAGATGGAATAAAAAGGATGTGACTTTAAGGGGACTTGTTCTATTCTATTCCCAACCTCTTTCTTAAGTTTTATGATTCTTCTTCATTGATCTCTTACCACTCCGACTATTGATCATTAAAGCAAGTACTTCTTTGCATGGTGTGGTTCTCCTTAAGAAAAACAAGCATAGAAATTCAAAGAACATTCCTTAGACACAATAATGGACTACAAGCAATATCTATGGGATTAGAAAGACATGTTACCATGCCTAAAGGCACCCCTCTAACTAAGGCTTTTTGTATCTTCGCTCTTCTCTTATCTTCTTCTCTTATATTGATGGTTGTCCTTTGGGAATTTTCATGAATTCTTGATGGTTGAAGAACCAAGATATGGCAAGGAAAAGTCACTAAAAATGAATTGGATTGATCTAAACTAAGGATGGAATGGTATCATATCATCCTAATCATAAACTTCATAAGGATCTCATGTAATCCTAATATAGATCATATACCTACCATTTTTTCTCTCTACAATCATTCTCAAACCATAACCTACCACCCCACTACCTTATGTTATGGTTAGTTGATGCATTTTTTACAAGGATCCCATAATCTTGCAAAATTTGCTCCATTAGGTATGAGTATTACCCTGAAATGATCATTAATCATCCTTGGTGCCTACTAGCTTCTTGGGGTAAGGGCATGCAATGGAATTTAGGACATATGCCTACTTTCAGAAGGACCCCCTTGCATTCCTTTTGGTCTCCCTTAAGTTAAAATTTCTATCCATCAGTCATTTGCACATTCAATTGCATCAACGTATATTTGAACATGAATATTTGCTTAATTTTGGCATTTTACATTCCTTCAAAATTATTTAATTCCTTTTTCTCAAGCATACATGATCCTCTTCTATGTTTTTGCCATCTTTCTACATCTTTCTAGCTTCCATTGGGCTCTCATTTCATTTCAAAACTTACCAAAATTTTTCCATTTTCCAAATGCCAAACATTACTATGAACAACTACATCAATGCAGCCCTGTTGATGCAATGAGATGAGTCAATGTATCCCTATCCATGTATCATAAAAATAGTATAATTACACATAACACTTCCATTTTTGCATCATTTTTCAAAGAAGCAAAAGGAGTTTTTTCCATTTTTAGAGTCCACAAACCTTCCATCCACCTTAACTTTTCAACTGCTAACCCAATTTAGCTTGTTTCTTGATCCTCGCACTACCAAAGGTAAGCCCTACATCGTGGGTGACATAAACATTTGATTTCTAGTGAGTTTTTTTTTTTTTTTTGAATTTTTCTAAATCTTCATGATCAACCCATTAAAATAATATTTAAACCAACTACCATAAATGATTAAGACCATCACATAAACTTCACTACATAACAAATAAAATAATTTTAAAATAGTCCAACCAATCAAGATCACACGCAAAACCAAACATAACTTAATATAATGAAAAAATATCATAATGACTAAGGGTTATGTAGTAAAAAGCTAATCATGGATTATGTTTATGAATGAGAACTGTAGGTGGGAGGACCCTCACAGCCCAAGGAGAAGTGATCAAGAGGAGGAAGGGGCTAGTAGCAGTAGCCACAACAACCCTAGGAACAAGTACATGAGGCAACCCCTACAACAAGGCCCCTTCAGGAGGAGCCAAAATTAGAATCTATTCATCATATTCCTAGAGCAAAAACTAGCCAGTTAGGGCAAGATGAGACTCCTAGGCCAAGGCATAACTTTGAGCTCACTCTGATAGAGGTTTACTTGGAGAAAATTAGAACTAAGGAGGTCCAAAGTTCTATTCTCCAGGAGGTAAACTTTGGATCCTTCTTGGAATGAAGAGGTTTATACACAACTACGTGGGTCTTCCATATGACCCTTTCTCACTAACAATGGAGAATGGTACATGGGAAGACATACTTATTCTAAAATAATTGACAAGGAGATGTGTTGATGAAAATCAAGGACATCACAATCTCCTACTTGGTTGAGGCCATTGCTAAGGCCGTTGGGTTGTGAGATATAGAACGAAATTGGCTAAACTATTTATACATGCAGATAGTAACACTAATAAAGAATGAGTCCATTAGTGTTATGGAGTGGATTTCAAGGAGTACAATGCCCTAACAAAGGTATAACATGCATATTTCAAGATTTTAGCCTATGAAATGAATTCAACAATAAGGCTTAGCAAGGTGACAATCTTCTCCATCTAAGCATGTGCTTCTCTAAGCAGGAAATTCCTAGTCAACCTTCCCTAACTTATTTATATGGAAATTGAAAATTGCTTCAAATAAAATGAGATGACAATAAAGATGCTTCCCTTTCCATGACTAATTTTCAAACTATACAAAAGACAAGGAATAGCTTGCTATTTTAATGATATGGTTCGTCATGTTCCTACCAAATCCTGGTAGGAGATGATGAAAGATAATATAGTAGCTAAGTTGTAGGAGGAGGAATATCCATCACCACCACATAATACAACACTAAAAATGATCATAGTTATAATAGTAGAAAGGTTCTATAGGTGGTGGAGAATCATCAATGTACTATCTAGTCATGAGCCATTTAAATGAGGTTGCAAGGATCATCAACTAGCTAGATAGTGAGACTATTCCATTGTTTTCTACTCAAAGAAACCAAGTGCCCATAAGATCCAATCCTAGTGCTTGAGAGCTCATAGTGTCCATCCCATGATAAACATTCCCTAAAATCTTAGGAAATACACTAGTCTTCTCTATCATATTGGAGGAAGGCAAGGTGGTAACTATCTTGATAATGCAGCACAAAGGCTAGGAGACAGTGATGGAGGTGGTGGCTGATAAAGTTACTAAAGTCCTAAATGCATCAATACCTAACATTAACATTGCTTTCATGGTGAATATTCATGCATCTGCAAGAGCAGGAAGTAGTTGGATGAACATTGTCCAACAAGAGGAAGTATTAGAATGATAGGTTGAAACCAAGTAACCACTTCTAGATATCTTTAAACTCTTAGATGAAATCATTGTAAACTAGTCGTAGTTTCTTGGGAAAAAGGATAAATTGGTAATTACCAATGCACATGTAGAGAAGGCCACTATAATCAATTAGTAGTTGGCTACCAAAGTTGCTGAGTTACATGCCTATCTCTTTTACACTATGATTCTTAGGCTCAAGCTCACTAAGGATGAAGCTTTCCAGTAGCTTTAATAAAGACTTCAAAAGGCTGAGAACGTGAAGAACCATAATGTTTAATGCATCCTTTTCAAAAGTGATGTCCTTCAACATTGACAAGGACCTATCATAGGCCCAAAAGAAGAACTTAATCCTCACCAAGGACAATCATTGCCTTCATAACATTGAACAACAAAAGAACTAATTGGTAAAATTAATACACTAGTAACAAGAGTAGCTCCTCGAGGTGAATCTAGATTTGAGGAGGTTGGTAGCTAAGAATTGAACTCTCTCAATGGAGGAAGTCTATGTCCTTCACTAGAAAACTGTCATTAAGGTAGCTACCTAGAATAATGAAGTCCTAAAATTTGAGGACATGAAAAATCACTATAGGAACCATGTTGGACTTCTCAAAGAGATCAATAAAAAAGAGATTTGACTAGAAAAGGAAAAAAATGAATGAGGCCTTCTAGCAACTCCAACAAAGAGGTGACATATGGCAACCCATCTTTGATGGACTAAATACATTCACCAGGGATGAAATTCACCTAAAGGAGTTGTAGATTGAAGAGATGATAGAATACATGAAGCTTGCCAATCTCTGTTATGCAAACTTGGTGATGCTAAAAGCTGAGAAGCCAAGGTTTGAACTTGAGAAGCAAGTGACTAGTTCCTAGCTCCTCTATGAGGTAGAATTCAAGCTTCACAAAGAGACAAAGAAGAAGATGAATATAGCCAATGTAGAGCTTGAAGTTTTTAGGAGAAGATTCACTAACCAACTATCTCTTATTGAGAACTTGGCCATGAAGATGAATAAATACCATGATCTATAGAAGATTTTAAGGATGTTCAACATAAAATGTAAAACTTTCACAACCTAGTTTGTCAATGCGAAGAAACTAATGTTTTCAATGTCATGCCCATGGGATATCCAAGCACCAACCCAAATTGGTAAAGTTGTGTGGACTATGTATGATACACAAAGTATAGAGGAAAAAATCAAAGCTTTGGTAAGTCCTTTTAAGCTTTTAACAAAAGAATTAGCAATAGTAGGCCAACCTCAACCTCCACCAACACTAGGATGAGACAATTGAGCATCAATGTCATAGGAGCCTCCACCTCTTCGCACTATTTGAAAATTCATTGTATCTTTAGCAATCCTATAAGCATCTGCTATAATTTTTGTAATGTGTCCAATTTTTTTGTAACAAATACTAATTTTTTTAGTCTTCTAAAATTTGGCACTTAGAGTTAGTTAAGAGTCTATTTGTCTATCTTTCAATTAGTAAATTCCATACCTTCCAATTTTGTAAGAAACTCGATCATAATTTTATTTACTTGAGAATGAGTTTTCAATCAATCATGGGGTGTGATGAAGCATTAATAAGATAAGTTGTGTCACCACATCCCTATCCACATAGCCCTATCAATGCATGCTAGGATATGTTGATGTAGATATTTCGATGTTAACATAGTCATTACCTATAGAAATGCATGCATCCCTTATATATTTAGGACACTTTTCAATCATAGCAGTAGTTGAACTCTTATAGTTTCTTTTCCGTAGAGTTAGAATAGTTTTCCTCTAAGTTTCCATAGTATGGATCTAAGAGACTATATGAAAATTCATTCAAGTGTCCTTATACCTAAGCACATTGGCATGATAATAATAAAATCAATATTTCCTATATCCATTGTAGCACTTAGACTAGCTTAACTTTAGTTTTATGCACTTTACTTTACTTGCATTTTTCATTACTATCCATAATTAAGTAATTGATATTATTAATGTTATTAATAATAAACACATAAATACGACCACTTCGAGCATAATGTGTTAAGACTTGGTAATCCTAGCAGTGGGTATTTGGTATGCCTAGTAATAGCCACTTGGTAACCCAATAGTGTTAACACTAGTTAGGGATGTATCTAGCAAGTGGAAAAAGTTACTCCATTTAGGATAGTTAATTACCAAATTAGCTAATTATTTAGAAATTTAATTTTTAAAATTTTATTCTATCATATAACCATTAGGATTAAAATATCTAAAAAATAACTACAAAAATATACATCATGTGTGTTAACCATACTTAACCATATGTATTGATAATCACTTTATAACTACATGATTCACTATTTTGGAATATCGGCCTCTTGGATAAGTATTTCTATGGAGTTTGATTGAATCACTACTGAACACTTGTGATTCATATGGTTGGGCATAGGGGATACCTATCACTCATCACTAAGAAAAGTACTTACTTTTTGAATCATTTATATTTTCATTGAAATATGTTATAGGCTTGCCATCTTGAATAAGAACTTCTCCAAAGGCTTCTCTAGTTGCATCACATGACACTTGAATCTCCTTATTAGAGTTTGTTTATGAAAGAGCATGTGCATTTACCAAACTTCTCTTAAGTTGTTGGAAATTATGTTTTACAACTAGAGATTACTTAAATGCATGTTGGCTCTTATCCTTAGTAGTATTAATTACTAAAGCTACTATTCCACTAAAATTATTAATAAACTTTCTATAATTTACCAACCCATAAAATAATCTCATCTCTATATCCATTCCTTAGGTCTTTTAATCTACAATGGCCTTTACCTTTTCCAAATCTACTTTCAAACCTTCCTTAGAAATGATAATGCTCAAATGAACTAATTCACCATTCAAATGGACCAGGGAATTTGAACGAGCATTCCAAACTCTGAAACAAAAGCTTGTGGAAACTCCCATTCTACAAGCCCCTGACTGGTCCAAACCATTCCTTATGAATGACGCATCCAATTATGCCTTAGGAGCTGTACTTACATAGTTAGATGACCAAAAACGTCCTTACTACATCCACTGTGCAAGTAGGAGTATCGTTGGTGCACAACTTAACTACACAACAACAGAAAAAGCATTAATGGCTATAGTATTTGCACTAGATAATTTTAGGTACTATGTGTTAGGTTACAAAGTGTTCATTCATATGGATCATAGTGCAATCAGGTTCCTCATGAACAAGCCAACTGTTAGCCCTTGTATTATACACTGGCTAGTAATCCTACAGGAGTTCGATCTAATGATGATCGATCGAAAGGGCACAGAGAACGTAGTTGTAGATCATTTATCTTGGTTTCATTGGGATAGCAAGGAGGATGAATATGCCATATCTGATCATTTCTTGACGAAGACCTCTTTGCCGATGTAGTGAATAATCAACCCATGGAAATGAATAGGTATAGTAGCATTCTCACCTATCTCCTTTCCCAACAAACACCATAGAAGATGGACTTTAGGAAGAAACAACAGTTTCTTCACAGAGCCAAGTACTTCATGGAGATCAACGGACAACTTTACAAAGTCTCTCCTGATGGCTTGGTTCAATGGTGTGTGCCTGATGTGGACCAACTAAGAGTTCTCCAAGACACTCATGAGGTCCCTTGTGGGGATCACTATGCAGGGAGATGAATAGCTATTAAGATCCTGCTTGTAGGATATTACTAGCCAACATTATTTTGAGATGCCCATTAATTTGTCCAATCTTGCGAGTGTTGTCAACGTGATGGGGGAATGACTGCTAGAATGAAGGGTCCGCAACAATGGATTCAACCTTTAGAACCCTTCGACATTTGGGGAATAGACTTTATGGGGCCCATTACACCAATGTCCAATGGAAAAGCTTACAACATCGTTTTCATAGACTATCTAACGAAATGGGTTGAAACAGCTGCTATTACAGACTACACATCATCTACAGCTGCATGATTTGTGCAACAACAAGTTGTAAATAGGTTTGGTGTGCCACGTGCACTTATCTTAGATAATGGAACACACTTCATAGGTGCAACCTTTCAGAAGTTAATGCAACACTTAGGGGTTGAACACAAATTGACTACACCTTATCACCCCCAAGCCAATGGCCAAGCCATGGTGACTAACCCGGAGATCACTAAAATATTAACAAGGATGATTAGCAAGTATAGGCAAGATTGGAGCACTAAACTAAATGATGCTCTCTAGGCATACCGCTCCACTTGGAAACTCCCTACAGGCTACTCTCCCTATGAGTTAGTGTACAGAAAACATCCAAAGCTTCCAATTCAAATTGAGCTCTGTACACTATCCATGGCTTGTAACCTCCACCTCAACCTAGATCTAGCACAAAACAAAGGTTAGCAACTCTAAACGTGCTAGAAGAGAATCGATTGGTTGCCCTGTCATCAAATGAGTTGCACAAGGCACATAACAAGCAACGTCATGACTTGAAAATTTGAAAGGTTAAGTACCAACCAGGAGATAAGGTCCTCTACTGAAACCACACACATGTGCCACAACACACAAAATTTCAAACATTGTGGGAAGGTCCTTACATCATTCATACAACCTTTCCTTCAAGGGCCATGACCATATACAAACCTGAGAGCCCTGATAAGCGATTACTGGTCAATGTGCAACAAACCAAACCCTTCCATGAACTTAGAATAGCCAATGCACATAATACCTCTACGAAGGGATGACTTTGCTCATTATTTCAAATCTCCTCCTTTCAACTCAGTCATGGGAGAGATGGCCACCTATGCTGATCATTTAAGGCCCTCAGTTCCTTGTACACATTTTTTTTGTTTTATACATTTTTGTTTTACAAATTTCTTTAACTTTTCTCATTTTTTTCCAACATCATTCATAATTTTTCATTTATTTTTGTGTTTAGTTGTTTTATTTTATTAGATTCTTCACCTAATAAGTGCTCCTGATGGTGGTATGAATTGTATTCTATTGATTGCCAATGTTTGGTTTTTACCTTTGAGTTATAATGTTGATACTATGGTATGGTTCTTTTCATATAACAGGCAATGAGTCCACATCATCCATGCATCCATAAATTTCTATGGTCTCTCTTGGCTTGGAACTATATAGTCCCTTTCTTTCAATAATAAGAACTATCAATGAATTGGTGACTATGCATTTCTCAAACTAAGGAAGGACTCAAGGATTGAAAAGGGTGTGACTTCAAGGGGATTTGATGCATTTGTGCTAGCCATTCTCTTGGGTGCTTGGATGTTTTCTTCTT